>CM064490.1:30256500-30291500 GCA_032716605.1 Paralithodes platypus
GTGACAGAGAATGGGGAGAGAGGAAAAGGGGACATGAGGTGGGGTGCAATGATTACAGTGGTGCAAGGTGAGGGTGGTGTAGGGTCAGGGTAGTGTAGGGTGAGAGTGAGGGTGGTGTAGGGTGACAGTAGTGAAGGGTGAGGGTGGTGTAGGGTGAGGGTGGTATAAGGTGAGAGTGGTGTAGGGTGAGAGTGGTGTAGAGTGAGAGTGGTATAGCGTGAGGGTGGTGTAGGGTGAGAGTGGTGTAGGGCGAGGGTGGTGTAGGGCGAGGGTGGTGTAGGGTGAGGGTTGTGTAGGGTGAGAGTGGTGTAGGGTAAGGGTGGTCTAGTGTGAGAGTGGTGTAGGGTGAGGGTGGTGTAGGGTGAGAGTTGTGTAGGGTGAGGGTCGTGTTAGGTAAGGATATTTGTAGGGTGAGAATGGTGTTGGGTGAGGGTGGTGTAAGGTGAGGGTGGTGTAGGGTGAGGGTGATGTGGGGTGAGGGTGGTGTAGGGTGAGAGTGGTGTAGGGTGAGGGTGAAGTAGGGTGAGAGTGGTGTATGGTGAAGGTAGTGTAGGGTGAGGGTTGTGTAGGGTGAAGGTGAAGTAGGGTGACGGAGGTGTAGGGTTAGGGTGGTGTAGGGCGAGGGTGGTGTAGGGTGATGGTGGTGTAGGGTCAGGGTGGTGTAGGGTCAGGGTGGTGTTGGGTGAGAGTGGTGTAGGGTGAAAGTGTTGCATGGTGAGGGTGGTTTAGGGTGAGAGTGGTGAGGGTGATGGTGGTGTAGGGTGAGGGTGGTGTAGGGTGAGAGTGGTGTAGGGTGAGGGTGGTGTATGGTGAGGGCAGTGTAGGGTGAGAGTGGAGTAGGGCGAGGGTGGTGTAGGGTGAGAGTGGTGTAGGGTTAGGGTGGTGTAGGGTGAGGGTAGTGTAGGGTGAAGGTGGTGTAGGGTGAGAGTGGTGTAGGTTGAGGGTGGTATAGGGTGAGAGGGGTGTAGGGTGAGCGTGGTGTAGGGTGAGGGTGGTGTAGAATGAGAGTGGTGTAGAGTTAGGGTGAGGGTGGTGTAGAGTGAGAGTGGTGTAGGGTGAGAGTGGCGTAGGGTGAGGGTGGTGTAGGGTGAGGGTGGTGTAGAGTGAGAGGGATGTAGGGTGAGGGTGGTGTAGAATGAGAGGGGTTTAGGGTGAGAGTGGTGTAGGGTGAGGGTGGTGTGGAGTGAGAGTTGTGTAGGGTGAGAGTGGTGTAGAGTGAGAGGGGTGTAGGGTGAGGGTGGTGTAGAGTGAGAGTGGCGTAGGGTGAGAGGGGTGTAGGGTGAGGGTGGTGTAGGGTTAGGGTGGTGTAGGGTGAGGGTGGTGTAGAGTGAGAGTGGTGTAGGGTAAGGGTGGTGTAGGGTGAGGGTGGTGTAGGGTGAGTGTGGTGTAGGGTGAAGGTGGTGTAGAGTGAGTGTGGTGTAAGGTGAGGGTGGTGTAGGGTGAGGGTGGTGTAGAGTGAGAGGGGTGTAGGGTGAGGGTGGTGTAGGGTGAGTGTGGTGTAGGGTGAGGGTGGTGTAGAGTGAGGGTGGTGTAGAGTGAGAGGGGTGTATGGTAAGGGTGGTGTAGGGTGAGAGTGGTGTAGGGTCAGGGTGGTGTAGGGTTAGGGTGGTGTAGGGTTATGGTTGTGTAGAGTGGGAGGGGTGTAGGGTGAGGGTGGTGTAGGGTGAGAGTGGTGTAGGGTGAGTGGTGTAGGGTTAGGGTGGTGTAAGGTGAGGGTGGTGTAGAGTGAGAGTGGTATAGGGTGAGGGTGGTGTAGGGTGAGTGTGGTGTAGGGTGAGGGTGGTCTAGAGTGATAGGGGTGTAGGGTGAGGGTGGTGTAGGGTGAGAGTGGTGTAGGGTGAGAGTGGTGTAGGGTTAGGGTTGTGTAGGGTGAGAGTGGTGTGGGTGAGGGTGTAGTAAGGTGAGGGTGGTGTAGTGGGGTGTAAGGTGAGAGTGGTGTAGGTGAGAGGGGTGGGTGAAAGGTGTAAGTGGTGTAGGGTGAGGGTGGTGTAGAGTGAGAGGGGTGTAGGGTGAGAGGGGTGTAGGGTGAAGGTGGTGTAGGGTGAGGGTGGTGTAGGGTTAAGTTAGTGTAAGTTGAGGGTGGTGTAGAGTGACAGAGGTGTAGGGTGAGAGTGGTGTAGGGTGAGGGTGGTGTAGATTGAAAGGGATGTAGGGTGATGGTGGTATAAAGTGAGTGTAGGACCAAGACAATGGGTGATTGGGGTTGTTGAGGGGTGAGTGAGGGAACAGCATGGTATGAGTGGTGTAGGGTGAAGGTATTGCAAGGTGAAGGTAGTAGAGGGTGCAGCAGGGTGAGGGGTGAGTGAAGTAGTGCTGGGCGAGGGGTGAAGGGTGAGAGAGAGCGCAGGGTGAGGCTACAGAGAGGGGAGAGAGGGAGGGCACACACAACCCCTCAGTAGCGACCCAGCACGGATCGCGGGTGCACGCAGCGCCCATTCCTCCCTACCTCGCCCCTCGCCACTCTCTCAACCCAACCCCTTTTGACCACCAAACACCACTCAATCCGATATTGAAAAATCAATTCGTGACTCAATCGATACTCTGATTATGACATACTCTGGGATTTTTTAAAGTTTTCAAAATTCTACATAAGAGTTGGAAAAAATAATATAAAGAAACTGTCAAATTTGGGACTTTGACGCCTCGATTTCACCGACTACTTTTCTTCTCGTCCCATCCACCCATCCTACTCTGAAAGGTAAGCAGAACTTGCCACTCTCGTGTTTGACTGTGGGATTCGGCCTACAATGAAATCCTAGGTTCTTATCATTGTCGGGCCCGCAAACTTTTTCGTGGGTGTCGCACTCTCGTTTTTTTGGTAGAAGTTCTGATCGACTCTTCGTTTCCCATAGAAATACGTCAAACTTAGTGAAACAGATGCTCCTAGGACATAAACGTGTTTACACTAAACTGTGGTCGAGTTTTATAATTGGACAAAGAGTGCGAAACACAGAATTACTCTCCCTGACTTAAAATGTGAAAACCTATAAGCGGCTTACTTGGTATTTTTAGAGAGAAAAATATAGTTGAAATAGTTTTATTCTGAACAATTTGTAAAACTCTCCCATGGACTGTGGTCATACCTGAAGTCTGCCTGAAAACATTCCAAGAGTAATCGCGTCCCAAGAGTGGCTTGTGAGAGGCGCTGAGACTTAGGGCAACTTTTTCACTCAACTACATTTGTTTATTTTTGGTTTCTGTATTTGTATGCCAGCTGACGGTAAATTGCTTTGTAGCAATCTTAATTAATCGGCTATTACGAAAAGATAATTGTACATTATGATAACTTTGCATTAATATGGCATAGAAGCTTAGTTATTGCTACATAATTATTTTCCATTCAGTATCGTAGCAATAAATCGGCTGCGAAGAAATTCAATTTACCGTCCTCCGGAAAAAACCCCGACTGTAATTGGGTTGTCCAATATTATTCTAGTATAGTTCATTAATGTCATTTGGGGTGTTATTGGCGTTAAGGGTGATCACCGTTTTTTGTTTTTTTTTTTTTTCTCTCCTTTTCTCTCTTTCCCTGGCTTGTATCCATTCGGCATCATTCAGTCAATTGGTTTAAGACGTTTATCCCCATCCAGGTGTCGATTTCTTCCTGTCGAGCGATAGCGAGCCAGCATTGTATGGAAAAATCCGGCTTCGCCGGAGAAATATTTCTATCCAAAAATGTACAAATTTAGCTTGCTGTCATAACAAAAATATATATATGCTGGCTTGCTACCGCATGTCAGGAAACTATTGACACCTGGATGGGCGTAAACGTCCTAAAACAGTAGGCTGAATGGGGCCGAATGGATACCAACCAATGAGAGAGGGAGAGAAAGAAAAAGAAAGCGAGGTGGACTCCCCTAAGAAAGGTGTTAAAAATAGTCTGTGTCTTATCCAGCTGACGGTAGCTGCACATGACTCCATCTTGATTATATATTTTTTCATCAATCAACTTCACTTCTAAACTCAATTAATGAAATCAACATATACATGTGGCACTCCAAGGACTCGAACTTAGGACACTCACACCGAAATTCCGCGCACTTATGTATTACGCTATCAAGACAGTTATTATGTTTTTACCACCAACCAACTTCACCTCTAAACTCAATTAATGAAATCAACAAATACATGTGGCACTCCAAGGACTCGAACCTAGGACACTCACACCGAAATTCCGCGCACTTATACATTACGCTATCAAGACGGTTACTCAGGTATTGCGTAGAGTCTGTCGTGAAATATGTTGTTAATTATCAAAACTTAGCATTGCTATAATACAGAGACGTGGTATTTGCATATATTCCCATTACATACCAAGATAACAGGTGCCAAGGGATTTAAAGGGAGACAGACCTATTTTCTGGACCCCCTTCTCCATAATGTTTAGCCCCTCTAGTTTTGAGATTTTAAGAAGATGGTTCCATTAGTTGTTGGATTTTACGACCTTTCACCATTGCTATGTCAATATTAGGACCCATCGTGCCATGTAGGTGTCGATTTTTTCGTGGCGACCGATAGCGAGCCTATAATTTTAGAAGGAGTTGGCCTTTGGCCGGGACATATTTCTACCGAAAAATGTACAAATCTATCTGTCTAGCGGGTGTTTTTCTAAGCTTGATGTAGGTCTAGGGAGGAAACTAAAAAAATAAATGAATAAATGAATTTATATACCAAACAAACAGCCACTGTCCCATTAAATATGAAGATAACAAGTGCCAAGGGATCTATTAACTTACCATCAGCTGACATAACACCTACTATAGGAACGGATTGCTTACATCCCAACCATTACCAACACAACTACTTAAGGGCAGGCTGTTGGGTTTCGAGTCCTCCTCCTCCCTCAAGTTTAGCCCTATTAGTTATGAGATTTCAAGACATTCGCCCCATTAGTTTGGCGATATTCAGACCTTTTGCCCCATTTATTTGCCATTATTAAGACTTTTCGTGCCATTTAGGTGTCGATTTTTTTACTGGCGAGCGAAAGCGAGCCTGTATTTGAAGAGGAATCGGCCTTCGGCCGGGACATTTTTCTACCGAAAAATTTACAAATATATATCGAATATATATGTCTTGTGGGTGTTTTTGTTTCAAAGTTGTATAGAGGTTTAGAGAGCAAACTAAATCCCCTCCTTAAACCATTGAGCCGAACCAGAAATTCATGCTGCACAATACCGTCTGGGCTCCCTTTATCTTCTGTGAGCAATCAGACTAATTTAGTTCTCTATAAACCACCCGTATCAAGAAAAGTATTGATTTGAAATATATGTTATCATTATATACTCAGGCCCAATCCCCACTAATCCAATTTGTTTGTCTTGTTTTCCCTCTTTTCCTGTTGTGTTTTACTTTTTTTTTTGGTGGGGGGGGGGGGGGGGGGGGGGGGGGCGACTCAAAACAGAGCCAGAATAGGGACAACACAATAGAAAACAATGAACACACTCAAACACAATACTGAAATGTAAAAACGTTTGAAACAAAATTGGCCTTCCAACCACTTGAGAAAATAATTGTTAGATTGGTGGCTGGCAGGAAATAGAGGTCGAGCATATAGTATTTCCTGTCTAGATACTTTCGGGGAAATTCTCACTAAAGGTAGCGCCAACGAACTTTACCAAAATCTCGATCCCTGACCTCTTCGTAACTCAAAAGGGACTAGAACAAACTGGCTGTAAATTTCCACACCGATTACCTGGTGGACTCTTCCCAAATGATAGAAACGTCAGTTTGATTGCTTTCATTAATTTAGAGTTAAAAGAAGTTAAGGGGTCAAGATTATTGTCAAGTTCGCTGGCATCTACCTATAGGACACTTGTGGCGTCATACATATTAATTCTGCTAAACATTTCCGAATTCTTATACATTTGAATGACATGAATACAAAAACATAACATTGTTTTGGAAGAACAATACAAAATAGATTTACGAAATTATTTGTTAATGTCTACAGTAATGTAACTTTAAAATAACCTAAAGACAACCTAATTTTTCCTAAATATACTGGGATATTAGGAGAACTTGAGAACGTCTAGAGAAAGTCAAATACTATTTTAAAGCTAACATATTTGAAATTAATTTTGGAATACATATTTTAAAATTAATATCCCACATCAATTGCCTATATTATACTGATGCATACTTGTATTCTGGGGGATATGATAATTAGTAATGTCTTAAGTGTCATATTGAAGATTACTATGTTTACGAATATAATTTAGCAAACGTGTGTGATATATCAACTTACTTAAAGCTGTCGTTAAACATCTTTGATTTTTTTCATAAAACCTAGATTGATGTTCATTTTCGAAATTATGAACACGAAAATCATATTTGAAAAACAAAAAATGGCCCTGTGGCGAATGCGAGAAAAAAATCTGACAAAATAAAAACATGGACACATTCTATTGTGTGCTTAGTTTCAGCTGACAGTAAATTGCAAAGTCCCCGTATTTATTACTCACCTATTACAAAGTTTGTACAGCCAAATATGCGGGTGATTGTGTAAACCCATTATAGTCCGTTCATTCTAGGTGGGGCAGCAATCGTAACCCCAAACCTCTCATAACTCAAAAAGGACTAGAGTAATCGAGCTAACATTTCTACCAAATAGGAAGACTTGGCTAGGAAATATGTGTTTAAATTGACAGCTCATTTGCTCTAGCCCTTTTTGAGTTACTGAGGTTAGAGTTTACGATTTCCGGCCAACTTAGACCGAACGGACTATAGCAACATAGCCCACAGATATAGTACAGGGTGGCAAACTGTAGCAATGTTGAATGAGAACTTGGTTGAATATGAAAAGGAAGCCAGTGTGTTGGCTATTTTATCACTACCAATGTCATATTTTGATTTTTTTTTTTTTTTTTTATCTTCACTTATACAATAATACAGACTTAAAAATAATGGCCTTGGCTTTCGTTTGACACCCTGATATAGTAGTCTCATTTTGTTTCCGGTGACCGGTCAACTCAACCAGTAGACCATTTCAACCAGTAGCTCTCAACCAGTACCAAATCAACCAATACGGTTAGGTTAGGTTAGGTTAGGTTAGTACTATATTTTGGCACTGGTTTGGTTGGTCTGGGTTAATTTGGCACTGGTTGAGAGCTACTGGTTGAAATGGTCTACTGGTTGAGATGACATGGAACCCTTTTTTCCACCAAGTAATGATGAATCGCTTTCAAACAGGTTCAAGTGACCACTTGCAAGTTTCAGGCTATAAGGAAGTTGGAGCCGTAATCATCGATATAAAACAGACATGCTATAATAATGTAGGTTTCTGATGGATTAAACAGTATGTTAATCTGGTATTATGTATTTATAAATGTATTAAGATCATATTTTAGCTGGTAATTCTGCTAAATATCAATGTAAAAACTCCAAATTCCTTATAGCCTGAAACTCGCAAGTGATCAATGTACCGGAAGCTGAAATAGAACACCAGTTACTGATGGACTGACCAAATAGAACACCAGTTACTGATGGACTGACCAAATAGAACACCAGTTACTGATGGACTGACCAAATAGAACACCAGTTACTGATGGACTGACCAAATAGAACACGAGTTACTGATGGACTGACCAAATAGAACACCAGTTACTGATGGACTGACCAAATAGAACACCAGTTACTGATGGACTGCCCAAATAGAACACCAGTTAGTGAGGGACTGACCAAATAGAACACCAGTTACTGATGGACTGACCAAATAGAACACCAGTTACTGATGGACTGACCAAATAGAACACCAGTTACTGATGGACTGACCAAATAGAACACCAGTTACTGATGGACTGACCAAATAGAACACCAGTTACTGATGGACTGACCAAATAGAACACGAGTTACTGATGGACTGACCAAATAGAACCAGTTACTGATGGACTGACCAAAGAACACCAGTACTGATGGACTGACCAAATAGAACACCAGTTACTGATGGACTGACCAAATAGAACACCAGTTACTGATGGACTGACCAAATAGAACACCAGTTACTGATGGACTGACCAAATAGAACACCAGTTACTGATGGACTGACCAAATATAAAAACAGGAAATGTGAGATATTCTGAGCACCAGCGACTTTACGGACTTAGTACAATAATTGACCACGGGGGAGTTTGGGCTTTAAGGGGAGACGGTCGTTTTCCTGGTCCCCTTTCTCCCTCGTGTTTAGTCCCATTAGTTTTGAGATTCCATACGTTCGGCCCATTTGTTTGGCGATTTTAAGACCTTTCGTCCCATTTCGTTATAAATGTTAAGACCTATCGTGCCATTCAGGTGTCGATTATTTCCTGGCGAGCGATAGCGAGCCTGATATTGTATGAGAAACCGGCCTTTGGCCGAGAATTTTTTCTATCGAAAAATGTACAAATTTATCTTGAGGGGTGGGGTCTAGGGGATGTTTTTCTAAGTTTGAGGGAAGTCTAGCGAGGAAACTAAGATTTATGAATGAATGAATTTATAGGCCAAAAAAGCGGTCAGTGTCCCCATCAGGAAGTTTTAGCTATATACTGTATATTGAAGCTTAGCAGAGTTCTCAATAACAGGATGGTTGCAGTGCATAATTATATCAATACATTCAATCATATTAAATACACTTGCTATCCATCACAAACTCGTCACATAATTGGATGTCTGTTAAATATTGATGTTTACGGTTCCAATTTCCATATAGCCTGAAAGTAACAAGTGGTCAATTACCGGTATACAGTATATTTAGTGAGACTGTGTAACAATTACCGGTATACAGTATATTTAATGAGACTGTGTAACTATTACATAAGAACATAAGAACATAAGAAAATGGGAGTCTGCAGAAAGCCGATTGGCCTAAGCAAGGCAGATCCCTGTCCCACACAACCCCAAATCAATTGCAAAGCCCAATTATAGGCTAAACACTCTAATACCCTGAGGATCATCTTACCAAAACGGTTAGAGATTAACGCAGGATTATGGGGGTCTGCAGAGCGCTGATTGGCCCAACCCGGCTGATCCCCCTTCACACCCAACCCTTCTCGTCCATATGCTTATCCAATTTTATCTTAAAGCTCCCTACAGTTTTAGATCCCACTATAGCACTTGGTAGTCCATTCCACCCATCTACAACTCTGTTACCAAACCAATATTTGCCTATATCTTTTCTGAAACGAAATTTATCTAATTTGAAACCGTTGGTACGAGTTCTTTCGCTATCACTGAGCTTTAGTACATTTGTCATGTCCCCTTTGTTAATCCCACTAACCCACTTGAACACCTCTATCATATCCCCTCTAACTCTGCGTCTCTCTAACGAATGTAAACCTAATTTCTTCAACCTTTCTTCATACGGAAGATTTCTAATATTATGGATAATTTTTGTCATTCTACGCTGTACTCTCTCCAATGAATCTATGTCCATTCTGTAATAAGGACACCAAAATTGGACAGCGTAATCCATATGGGGTCTCACTAATGACAAGTAAAGTTTTAAGATAACATCAGCAGTTCTGTTACTAATTATATTCCCATTTTTACCCTCTTATATATTTAGTGAGACTGTGTAACAATTACCGGTATACAGTATATTTAGTGAGACCGTGTAACAATTACCGGTATACAGTATATTTAGTGAGATGTGAGCAATTACCGGTATACAGTATATTTAGTGAGTGACTGTGTACATAGGTACAATTACGGTATATTTAGTGAGACTGTGTAACTATTACCGGTACAGTATATTTAGTGAGACTGTGTAACAATTACCGGTATACAGTATATTTAGTGAGACTGTGTAACTATTACCGGTATACAGTATATTTAGTGAGACTGTGTAACTATTACCGGTATACAGTATATTTAGTGAGACTGTGTAACAATTACCGGTACAGTATATTTAGTGAGACTGTGTAACTATTACCGGTACAGTATATTTAGTTAGACTGTGTAACTAGTTTGGGCCGCAAGGGACAGTGATTAAGGGGAGACAGATCGTTTTTCTGGACCCCATTCTCCCTAATGTTTAGCCCCGCCAGTTTTGAGATTTTAAGACCTTGGTTCCATTAGTTTGGGGATTTTATGACCTTTAGCCCCATTTCGTTGTCAATTTTAAGACATTTCGTGCCATTTAGGTGTCGATTATTTCCTGGGGAGCGATAGCGAGCCCGCAATTTTAAGATGAATCGGCCTTTAGCCGGGACATTTTTCTACCGAAAAATGTACAAATTTATCTTGAAGGGGGGTCTAGGGGGTGTTTTTCTAAGCTGGAGGAAACTAAAAAAAATATATGAATAAATTAATTAATAGACCAAACAAACGGTCAGTGCTTAAGCTATATTGGGCAGATAGTCAATATATCTGACATTGAACTGTTACTTTTGTGTTTTGTGAAAGCGACAGTTAGGCGAGTTTCAACACTACATGATCCAACGTCTGTAGGGTTCCATAATATTGGGTTTAATTATTATTGATGATTTTGCTTGCTATCGCCATCGTCGAGCAATGTATTGTAGTCCGTCCCCCTCGGCTAACTAAAACGCTTTACCATATCTATCTATATAAACGCTTTACCATATCTATCTATATAAACGCTTTACCATATCTATGAATAAACGCTTTACCATATATATCTATATAAACGCTTTACCATATCTATCTATATAAACGCTTTACCATATCTATCTATATAAACGCTTTACCATATCTATCTATATAAACGCTTTACCATATCTATCTATATAAACGCTTTACCATATAATCTATATAAACGCTTTACCATATCTATCTATATAAACGCTTTACCATATCTATCTATATAAACGCTTTACCATATCTATCTATATAAACGCTTTACCATATCTATCTATATAAACGCTTTACCATATCTATATAAACGCTTTACCATATCTATCTATATAAACGCTTTACCATATCTATCTATATAAACGCTTTACCATATCTATCTATATACTCAGGACCAATCCCCACTTTACCATTTTGTTTATTTCTTTTTTTTTCATCTTTGTTTTCTTTTTTTGTGGGGCGGCCGACTCAAGACAGAGCCAGAATAGGGACAACACAAAACACAACAGAATATAATGAACACACAACCATAAAATACCAGGCTTCCCTCAAACTTTATAACACCCACCCAACTACATGTGTACATAATAACACCCACCCAACTACATGTGTACTTAATAACACCCACCCAACTACATGTGTACATAATAACACCCACCCAACTACATGTGTACTTAATAACACCCACCCAACTACATGTGTACTTAATAACACCCACCCAACTACATGTGTACATATTTTGATAGACGAACGTGTAGGTCGAAGGCCGATTTCTTCTAAGTAAAAGGCTCGATACCGCACAGGAATGAATCTACACCTGAATGGGGTGAAACGTCGTATTATCGCCAGACTAAATAGGTGAAAAGCCTTCAAATCTTCAAATTCATGTAGCGAAACTGGGGATATTCCAAAACACCTCCCTCGGGCCAAATACAGTAAAACCGGTATCACACGAGAGCTTTTATAGTCAACATTCTATGATGAACATTTTTCTGGCAACATTTCTGGAATATTTTGCACTGGTATCGGAAACTAGACTAATGATAGATTAATTTAGGAAAAAGAAATAATTTAAATATCGAACTCATAAGCTGCCAGACCTATGTTGAGGGTAAATGTTGAGGGAAAAAACGCTCGTGTGACACCGGCTTAAAGCTTCCGAGAGTGGTGGCAGCTTTGGGGTTGTTCGTCCATTTTCACCATGTGTTGAACTAAGGATCTATTAAGGGGACATGGGCCGGTTTTCTGGACCCCCTTCTCCCTAATGTTTAGCCCCACTAGTGTTGAGATTATAAGACGTTCGGCCCATTAGTTTGGCGATTTTAACACCTTTCACCCCATTTTGTTGTCAATTTTAAGACCTTTCGTGCCATTTAGGTGTCGATTATTTCCTGGCGAGCGATAGCGTGCCTGCAATTTTAAGAGGAACCTGCTTTCGGCTGGGACATTTTTCTACCGAAAAATTTACAAATTTATCTTGAAGGGGGGTCTAGGGTTTTTTTTCTTCTAAGCTTGATGGAGGTCTAGGGAGGAAACTAACCAAATATATGAATACATTAAATAATAGACCAAACAAACGGTCAGTCTCCCCTTAAGCTGGTGTCACACGAGCACTTTAGCGGCGGAGGTATCAGGGCTACATTAGCAGAGTTAATGGTTGGTAGCGAGGTAGGCAGGTAGCGAGGTGTCTACAATCCCCGACCTGTTATTTGATCGCTATATTTCGTTAAATCTTTGTTAAATACAAGAGATGGAAGAGAAGCAGTGATTGAAGCAGAGGTGGATGGAGATAGGTTACCCAGGCCACCCAGGTGGCAGGGAATAAATGAAAGGATTGAGGAAAATGAGGTGAAAGAAGCAGTGAAACAAAATTAATGAGAGCGGGAAAAGCAGAAGGTTTGGATGGTATTGCTGTGGAGTGTATAAAGAAGGGTGGAGATGTGATAATAGATTGGTTGGTGAGACTTTTCAATGTGTGCTTTGCTGTGTCAATGGTACCCCACAAACGTTTACTGCTAAAACTAAAAGCGCATGGAATACAAGACGGTGTGTTGAAATGGATAGAAAATTGGCTCAGCAACAGAAAGCAAAGAGTAGTCATAAACGATAAGGCATCTAAATGGACCAATATAAGTAGCGGGGTACCCAAGGGATCGGTACTAGGACCAATTATCTTTCTAATTTACATCAACGACATAGATGAGGGTCTCACCTGTACAATCTCAAAATTTGCTGACGATACAAAAATTGCAAATAGCGTACTCTCAAAAGATCAAGTTGACGATATGCAACACAATCTAGATAAATTGTCATGTTGGGCCCAAATTTGGCAAATGAGTTTCAATGCGGATAAATGTAAAGTACTACATATCGGATACCTAAATGAGAAAGCAAACTATTCGATGAATGGCACTCAGCTTAAGAATGTAAACAGAGAAACCGATCAGGGATTAACAATATCGAGTAACCTAAAACCGAGTCAACAATGTTCAGAAGTTGTTAAGAAGGCAAACAAAATAATTGGCTTTATAGGCAGGTCATTTGAGCATAAATCCAAAGAAGTTATCCTAGCCCTTTATAATTCCTTAGTCCGCCCTCTTCTGGAATACTGCGTTCAATTATGGTGCCCTTATTACCAAAAAGATATAAACAAGATAGAACGAGTTCAACTTAGAGTTACCAAAATGATACCTAGCCTAAAGAACAAACCATACGAAGAGCGTCTTAGAGAATTAAATCTATTTCCTTTAACCCAGCGCAGATTAAGAGGTGACTTAATTCAAGTGTTCAAAATCATCAAAGGCATCGACAATATGAACTGTAGTAAGTACTTCACTATCGACCAATCTAATTACACACGGGAAACGGTTGCAAAATTATTGGTAAACATTTTAACTCGCACGAATTTAAGAATTTCTTCTTCAATCGAGTTGTCAACTTGTGGAATGGGCTTCCCCGAAACGTTATAGACTGCATCACCGTTGATTCATTTAAACTCCGCTTAGACAAATATCTCGCATCAAACCCGCGACTGACTTCGTTTGTAAATTAATAACTTTATTTTATCCCCCCCTCAGTTACTAACCCATCTGTCCTCTACTAACTTCCTAATCCTGCCACGGACATTAGTTCCAGGGCAGTAATTCCCTTTCCAATGTTCCCTTACCCACTCTAAACCACTGTTTGGACACCTGATCCTCAGTGTTTTGGAGGACAAGCAACCTAGAAGGGTCACTAGATCTGTTGTTGCTTGATTTCCTTTGTACTCCTTTGTACCAATAGACTGGAAGAGTGCATGTATTGTGCCGTTGTACAAGGGGAAGGGAGATCGGCAGGAGTGTTCAAGTTATAGAGGTATTAGTTTATTGTCAGTGGTTGTAAAGCTGTATGGCAGGGTGTTGATAGAGAGGATAATAAAGTGTACGGAAATTGCAATAGGAGAAGAACAGTGCGGTTTTAGGAGGGGAAGAGGGTGCGTGGATCAGATGTTTGCAGTAAGACAGTTATGCGAGAAGTATTTAGAGAAGCATAAGGAGATATTTTTGGCTTTTATGGACTTGGAAAAAGCGTATGATCGTGTGGACCGTGAAGCAATGTGGAAGGTGTTAAGGATTTATGAAATAGGAGGAAATTTGTTAGAAGCAGTTAAGAGTTTTTATGAAGGGAGCAGAGCTTGTGTGAGAGTAGGAAATGGTGAGTTGAGTGAATGGTTTGAGGTAAAGGTAGGTTTGCGACAGGGTTGTGTAATGTCACCATGGCTGTTTAAGATGTTTATGGATGGTGTGGTGAGGGAGGTGAAAAGGAGAACTATGGGAAGAGGATTGGGTTTAGTAAGAAAGAATGGTAGAGATTGGGAGTTGAATCAGTTGCTGTTCGCTGATGATACAGCATTGGTGGCGGATTCTGATGAGAAACTGCAGCGGGTAGTCAAAGAGTTTGGTGTGGTTTGTGGAAGGAGGAAACTGAAGGTGAACGTCAATAAAAGTAAAGTAATGGTGTGTAATAGGGGAGAGCATAGGGTGAATCTGGATCTGTGGCTGGATGGGGAAATATTGGAACAAGTAGAGTGTTTTAAATATCTAGGAGGAACGATAAGTAGGAGTGGAGGTATGGAAATGGAGGTAAAACAGAGAGTGTGTGAAGGAAGGAAGGTTTTCGGAGCAATGGGAAGTATGTGGAAGACAAGAAATCTCGGAGTGAAAGTAAAAAGTGCACTGTATCAAGGAATTGTTGTGCCAACGGTGATGTATGGGGCTGAGACATGGGCTCTGAAGAAAAAGGAGAAAAAAGGGCTGGATGTGATGGAGGTGAGCTGCTTGAGGAGTATGTGTGGAGTTACTCGTAGAGACAGATTGAGGAATGAAGAGATACGTAGGAGAGTGGGGCAGCAGGAACATTTGTTAGCCAGAGTGGACAGAAGGGTGCTGAGCTGGTATGGTCATGTTGAACGAATGGGAGATGAAAGCCTTACAAAGAGAATATGTGAGTCAGGTACAAGGGGAGATAGAAGGGCAGGAAGACCCCCATTGAGATGGAGAGACTGTGTAAGAAAAGCTTTGGATGATAAAGGAATGACTATAGATCAGGCAGGGGAAGTGGTGGTGGACAGGAGTGAATGGAGAATGCTTGTGAATAGTTGAGTGAACACATGGTCATTTGGAGTAAGGGGTCGGGCGCAAGTTGGACTAGATAATAGTCCATCAGGCGCCTGGCCCGGGGAGACGATTAATATGAAGGGTGTGCCTGGAAGTGTGGTGGGAGGGCTTGTGGGTTTGGCTCCGCTGCATGTCTGCCTGCCGAGATCGGAACCTCTCCGGGTGGTCGGGGGCTGGGGGAGTGCTGGAGCGACCTTGGTGACCCTGGTCTCTGGGTCTTCTCCTGGGTGACCTGGATGTGTGTGAGTTTGTGCTTTTTATCTGTGTTTATTCGTTGTTTTTATGTTGTTTTTGTGTTTTCCCTGTTCTTGCTCTGTCTTGAGTCGGCTACTACCAAAATGGGGATTGGGCCTGAGCATATAGATAGATAGATATTTCGTTAGATTTTTGCATTCTATTAAATTTAATTTGAGTTTTAGAGATTGGTAGTGAAGTAGTTAGAATAGGTAATGGTTATTCATTTTACACAATGTATTGCTTTCAAATTACAAAAGATAACATACAACTTATACACAATGTTAAATGGACATATTCTGAGGAGCCCTAACTCCCTACCAGATACTGCAATTATGGCGCAATTTTATGAGCAACACACACATATTATGTTGTCCTTGAGTACAAATGTTCAAGTTTATTACGCAGCATGTTTGTATTTGTGTTATACCATTTATAAGCTGTCACGTATATATTGTTCAGATTAGAATCCAAGAAGATTGCATGATGAATAAAAGTGTGTTCTTAATATAATAAATAATATATGTTGGTGGTGTAATGGTTTAGAGAGCTGCTTATGTTCTGGGTGTGGTATCCCGAGTTCGAATCCCGGGAGGACCATAATTTTAAAATTATGCTCTCATTAGTTTATTCAAGTGCATTGGGGTTTGTAGTTGATGATTAATGTTAAGAACGGGTGTTACTTAATATATACGTACGAAATCATGAGACTTGATTTTTCTATTTCAGCGTTCAATGAATTCCATACCTTTGATTCCTGACATAAAATACTATTACGTAATAGCGTACTACTATCACGAGGACAACTTAAATAAGAATGCATTTTAACAATATTTTAATATGTTACTTGCTTTAATGAAGCAAAACCAACCCTTGTGTATATCATACATCCCTTGTGTATATCATACATCCCTTGTGTATATCATACATACCTTTCAAAGAAATAACTCGTGAAAGTTTCTACTGAGGGGTACAACTTTTGTGTAAGTAGGACGGGTATGTACACTCGAACCCCATAGAGCGACACAATATATTATGTAAGAGTTTCCTTTAGTTAGTATATGTACACTCGAACCCCATAGAGCGACACAATATATTATGTAAGAGTTTCCTTTAGTTAGTATATGTACACTCGAACCCCATAGAGCGACACAATATATTATGTAAGAGTTTCCTTTAGTTAGTATATGTACACTCGAACCCCATAGAGCGACACAATATATTATGTAAGAGTTTCCTTTAGTTAGTATATGTACACTCGAACCCCATAGAGCGACACAATATGATGTAAGAGTTTCCTTTAGTTAGTATATGTACACTCGAACCCATAGAGCGACAATATATTATGTAAGAGTTTCCTTTAGGTAGTATATGTACACCCGGACCCCCTAGAGCGGCACAATATATTATGTAAGAGGTTCCTTTAGTTAGTATATGTACACTCGAACCCATAGAGCGACACAATATATTATGTAAGAGTTTCCTTTAGTTAGTATATGTACACTCGAACCCCATAGAGCGACACAATATATTATGTAAGAGTTTCGTTTAGTTAGTATATGTACACTCGAACCCCATAGAGCGACACAATATATTATGTAAGAGTTTCCTTTAGTTAGTATATGTACACTCGAACCCCATAGAGCGACACAATATTATGTAAGAGTTTCCTTTAGTTAGTATATGTACACTCGAACCCCATAGAGCGACACAATATATGATGTAAGAGTTTCCTTAGTTAGTATATGTACACTCGAACCCCATAGAGCGACACAATATATTATGTAAGAGTTTCCTTAGTTAGTATATG
This sequence comes from Paralithodes platypus, assembly GCA_032716605.1. Taxonomy (NCBI): domain Eukaryota; kingdom Metazoa; phylum Arthropoda; class Malacostraca; order Decapoda; family Lithodidae; genus Paralithodes; species Paralithodes platypus. The sequence goes on from CM064490.1 coordinate 30,273,766, forward strand.
TACACTCGAACCCCATAGAGCGACACAATATATTATGTAAGAGTTTCCTTTAGTTAGTATATGTACACTCGAACCCCATAGAGCGACACAATATATTATGTAAGAGTTTCCTTTAGTTAGTATATGTACACTCGAACCCCATAGAGCGACACAATATATTATGTAAGAGTTTCCTTTAGTTAGTATATGTACACTCGAACCCCATAGAGCGACACAATATATTATGTAAGAGTTTCCTTTAGTTAGTATATGTACACTCGAACCCCATAGAGCGACACAATATATTATGTAAGAGTTTCCTTTAGTTAGTATATGTACACTCGAACCCCATAGAGCGACACAATATATATGTAAGAGTTTTCCTTTAGTTAGTATATGTACACTCGAACCCCATAGAGCGACACAATATATTATGTAAGAGTTTCCTTTAGTTAGTATATGTACACTCGAACCCATAGAGCGACACAATATATTATGTAAGAGTTTCCTTTAGTTAGTATATGTACACTCGAACCCCATAGAGCGACACAATATATTATGTAAAGAGTTTCCTTTAGTTAGTATATGTACACTCGAACCCCATAGAGCGACACAATATTATGTAAGAGTTTCCTTTAGTTAGTATATGTACACTCGAACCCCATAGAGCGACACAATATATTATGTAAGAGTTTCCTTTAGTTAGTATATGTACACTCGAACCCCATAGAGCGACACAATATATTATGTAAGAGTTTCCTTTAGTATATGTACACTCGAACCCCATAGAGCGACACAATATATTATGTAAGAGTTTCCTTTAGTTAGTATATGTACACTCGAACCCCATAGAGCGACACAATATATTATGTAAGAGTTTCCTTTAGTTAGTATATGTACACTCGAACCCCATAGAGCGACACAATATATTATGTAAGAGTTTCCTTTAGTTAGTTACATTATAATAACCCTCTCTGGTCCCAGGAAACTTCCCTTGTTTGGCTCAAATAAGATTCGAAGAAGTATCACCACATCAGTTTAAAGGTAATAACAGGTAGCGAGGTAGGCAGGTAGCGAGGTAGGAAAGTAGCGAGGTAGGCATATAAAAAGGCAGGTAGCGAGGTAAGCATATAGGGAGGTAGGCATGTAGCGAAGTAGGCATATAGGGAGGTAGGCAGGTAGCGAGGTAGGCATATAAAAAAGCAGGTAGCGAGGTAGGCATATAGGGAGGTAGGCAGGTAGCGAAGTAGACATACAGGGAGGTAGGCAGGTATCGATGTAGGAGGGTAGTGAGGTAGGCATATAAAACGGCAGGTAGCGAGGAAGGCATATAGGGAGGTAGGCAGGTATCGATGTAGGAGGGTAGTGAGGTAGGCATATAAAAAGGCAGGTAGCGAGGTAGGCATATACAAAGGCAGGTAGCGAGGTAGGCATATAAAAAGGCAGGTAGCGAGGTAGGCATATAGGGAGGTAGGCAGGTAGCGAGGTAGGAGGGTAGCGAGGTAGGCATATAGGGAGGTAGACAGGTAGCGAGGTAAGCATATAGGGAGTTAGGCAGGTAGCGAAGTAGACATATTGGGAGGTAGGCAGGTATCGAGGTAGGAGGGTAGTGAGGTAGGCATATAGGGAGGTAGACAGGTATCGAGGTAGGAGGGTAGTGAGGTAGGCATATAGGGAGGTAGGCAGGTATCGAGGTAGGAGGGTAGTGAGTTTGGCATATAGGGAGGTAGACAGGTATCGAGGTAGGAGGGTAGTGAGGTAGGCATATAGAGAGGTAGGCAGGTATCGTGGTAGAGGTAGTGAGTTTGGCATATAGGGAGGTAGACAGGTATCGAGGTAGGAGGGTAGTGAGGTAGGCATATAGGGAGGTAGGCAGGTATCGAGGTAGGAGGGTAGTGAGTTTGGCATATAGGGAGGTAGACAGGTATCGAGGTAGGTGGGTAGTGAGGTAGGCATATAGGGAGGTAGGCAGGTATCGAGGTAGGAGGGTAGCGAGGTAAGCATATAGGGAGGTAGACAGGTAGCGAGGTAGGAGGGTAGCGAGGTAGGAGGGTAGCGAGGTAAGCATATAGGGAGGTAGACAGGTAGCGAGGTAGGAGGGTAGCGAGGTAGGCATATAGGGAGGTAGACAGGTAGCGAGGTAGGCATATAGGGAGGTAGACAGGTAGCGAGGTAAGCATATAGGGAGTTAGGCAGGTAGCGAAGTAGGCATATAGGGAGGTAGGAATATAGGGAGGTAGGCATATAGGGAGGTAGGCATATAGGGGGGGAGGCAAGTAGCGAAGTAGGCACATAGGGGGGTAGGCAGGTAGCGAGGTAGGAGGGTAGCGAGGTAGGCATATAGGGAGGTAGGCATATAGGGAGTTAGGAAAGTAGCAAAGTAGGCATATAGGGAGGTAGACAGGTAGCGAGGTAGGAGGGTAGCGAGGTAGGCATATAGGGAGGTAGACAGGTAGCGAGGTAAGCATATAGGGAGGTAGACAGGTAGCGAGGTAAGCATATAGGGAGTTAGGAAAGTAGCAAAGTAGGCATATAGGGAGGTAGACAGGTAGCGAGGTAGGAGGGTAGCGAGGTAGGCATATAGGGAGGTAGGCAGGTAGCGAGGTAGGCATCTAGGGAGTTAGGCATATAGGGAGGTAGGCAGGTAGCGATGTAGGCAGGTAGGGAAGTAGGCAGGAAGCGAGGTGGATTGGTAGCGAGAAGTCTAAAATCCTCGGCAGCTCGAGGGAGACAAAAAGATAAAGCTCTTAACGGATTGACCGCTATCAGGCGGAAAAGAACCTCGATTTTCTATTACTTCCTCGGCTGGGAACTTTAAAACGTTTTTTTTTTTTTTTTTTTTTTCCTGCCTCCTCCTAGCAAATCCATCCCGAGGAGTGGAAGAGAAGGATGGAAGTTGGTGGGTTGCGAAAAGTTAACAGCCACTTGTGTTTTTTAAGGGGGTTCACCGTTTTTTTTTTATCTTTCTCTCCTTTTCTCTCTTTCCCTGGCTTGTATCCATTCGGTCCTATTTAGCCAACTGTTTTAAGACGTTTATCCCCATGCAAGTGTCGATTTCTTCCTGGCGAGCGAAAGCGAGCCAGCATTGTATGGAGAAATCCGGCTTCGCCAGATAAATTTTTCTATCGAAAAATGTACAAATTTAGCTTGCTATCAAAACAAAAATATATATGCTGGTTCGCTGCCGCTCGCCAGGAAAATATTGACACCTGGATAGGGGTAAACGTCTTAAAACAGTAAGCTGAATGGGGCCGAATGAATACAATCCAAAGAGAGAGGGAGAGAAAGAGAAAACAATTGAGGTGGGGTCCCTTAAGCCACCGTGGGCGCCGATTTGCTTGTTTTATATTTCCAGTACGAGTGGGAACAATATATACACCAAACTATAGTTTATAACAATATACACCAAACTATAATTTATAACAATATACACCAAACTATAGTTTATAACAATATACACCAAAACTATAGTTTATAACAATATACACCAAAACTATAGTTTATAACAATATACACCAAACTATAGTTTATAACAATATACACCAAAAACAATATACACCAAACTATAGTTTATAACAATATACACCAAACTATAGTTTATAACAATATACACCAAACTATAGTTTATAACAATATACACCAAACTATAGTTTATAACAATATACACCAAACTATAGTTTATAACAATATACACCAAACTATAGTTTATAACAATATACACCAAACTATAGTTTATAACAATATACACCAAAACTATAGTTTATAACAATATACACCAAACTATAGTTTATAACAATATACACCAAACTATAGTTTATAACAATATACACCAAACTATAGTTTATAACAATATACACCAAAACTATAGTTTATAACAATATACACCAAACTATAGTTTATAACAATATACACCAAACTATAGTTTATAACAATATACACCAAACTATAGTTTATAACAATATACACCAAACTATAGTTTATAACAATATACACCAAACTATAATTTATAACAATATACACCAAACTATAATTTATAACAATACACCAAACTATAGTTTATAACAATATACACCAAACTATAGTTTATAACAATATACTGTATATATATTTTGGGTGGCGAAATATTACCAACTACTTGTTTTTTCTTTGTGTTAATTTTCGTTATTCTATAAACCCAGATGTGTGTGAATTTGTATTGTGTGTTTGTGTGTCCATTGTTTTTTTGTTGTGCTGTCCCTCTTCTGACTCTGTCTTGAGTCGGCCACCCCCTCCCCCCCCCCCAAAAAAAAAAGAAGAAAAAAAAAAAAAAAAAAAAGGAAAAAGAGGGGGAAAATAGGAACAGTGGGGATTGGGCCTGAGTATATATATAATAGAATCGAATAAGCCCAGTTCGAGTGTAAACGGTAAACACCAAGATTTAATTTATATATACCATTATTTACGTTTTCCTATCAGGGTGGTTATACAGTAAGTCCCTGGTGTCAAGGCCTAGTCATTACTGTGTGCGATCTTTGTTACAATTAAGTGTTCATGATCTCTACAGTGTAATGGAAGGAAGCTGTATTTTCTTTTTATTAAGGGGATTCACCTGATGGTTTTCTCTTTCTCTCCGTTTCTCTCTTTTTCTGGCTTGTATCCATTCGGCCCCATTCAGCCAACTGTTTTAAGACGTTTATCCCCATCCAGGTGTCGATTTCTTCCTAGCGAGCGATAGCGAGCCAGCATTATATGGAGAAATCCTGCTTCGCCGGAGAATTTTTTCTATCGAAAAATGCACTAATTTAGCTTGCTGTCAAAACAAAAATATATATATGCTGGCTCGCTACCGCTCGGCAGGAAAATATTGACACCTGGATGGGGGTAAACGTCTTAAATCAGTAGGCTGAAAGAGGCCGAATGGATACAAGCCAAAGCGAGAGGGAGAGAAAGAGAAAAAAAGCGAGGTGGGCCCCCTTAAACAATATGATCAAATATACACAGCCACACTTGTACCAGTCATCATGTTCTTCCTTCAGACACAGACATCGGTGAAAAGTGAAACAAATATTGGTTTACGGAATTGTTATCTCATATACTGTATAACTATAGTCTATTCGCTGCAAGTAGGCTATAAATCATGACCTCTATCCTCTGTGACTCAAAAATGGCTAGAGCAAATTGGCTGTAAATTGTCACATATATATATTCCTTGACTGACTCTTCCTAAATGGTAGTAATGTTAGCTCTAGTCGTTATCAAGTTACAGAAGTTAGAGTGTCATGATTTCTCGCCTACCCACAGCGAATAGACACCGTGAATATGGGAACAATGCATAACGAAAACTAAATGAATGTGGTGCATATCGCTACCACCTTTGAATTTTAATAATGAAATTTATTAAACTGACTGATATCGAACAAAATATATACACTGTAGAAATGAACTTGTAACCGAATTGGTACTCATAAATAGTGCTTTAACCCCTTTTGTACCGGCGACGTCTTTTTAACTTTATTCTGGCTACTATTATACGATTTTATTCAGTTTAAAAAGTGCCTCCACCAATTAACAGGCTTCAAAATATCACTCTTAACCCTTTTTACTACCACAGATCCTTCTTAAGCTGCACAAACTCTTCTAAATGTAGCTAGAGTAAAATTAAAAAGATGCTGCGGTACAGAAGGGGTTAACCGTGTATGTGTTACAATTGAGTAGATACATTGAACAACTGTGTGTGTGTGTATAATGTGTGTTACAATTGAGTAGATACATTGAACAACTGTGTGTGTGTGTATAATGTGTGTTACAATTGAGTAGATACATTGAACAACTGTGTGTGTGTGTATAATGTGTGTTACAATTGAGTAGATACATTGAACAACTGTGTGTGTGTATAATGTGTGTTACAATTGAGTAGATACATTGAACAACTGTGTGTGTGTGTATAATGTGTGTTACAATTGAGTAGATACATTGAACAACTGTGTGTGTGTATAATGTGTGTTACAATTGAGTAGATACATTGAACAACTGTGTGTTTGTGTATAATTTGTGTTACAATTGAGTAGATACATTGAACAACTGTGTGTGTGTGTATAATGTGTGTTACAATTGAGTAGATACATTGAACAACTGTGTGTGTGTGTATAATTTGTGTTACAATTGAGTAGATACATTGAACAACTGTGTGTGTGTGTATAATGTGTGTTACAATTGAGTAGATACATTGAACAACTGTGTGTTTGTGTATAATTTGTGTTACAATTGCGTAGATACATTGAACAACTGTGTGTGTGTATAATTTGTGTTACAATTGAGTAGACACATTGAACAACTGTGTGTGTGTGTATAATTTGTGTTACAATTGAGTAGATACATTGAACAACTGTGTGTTTGTGTATAATTTGTGTTACAATTGCGTAGATACATTGAACAACTGTGTGTGTGTGTATAATTTGTGTTACAATTGAGTAGATACATTGAACAACTGTGTGTGTGTGTATAATTTGTGTTACAATTGAGTAGATACATTGAACAACTGTGTGTTTGTGTATAATTTGTGTTACAATTGCGTAGATACATTGAACAACTGTGTGTGTGTGTATAATTTGTGTTACAATTGAGTAGATACATTGAACAACTGTGTGTTTGTGTATAATTTGTGTTACAATTGAGTAGATACATTGAACAACTGTGTGTTTGTGTATAATTTGTGTTACAATTGCGTAGATACATTGAACAACTGTGTGTGTGTGTATAATTTGTGTTACAATTGAGTAGATACATTGAACAACTGTGTGTGTGTGTATAATTTGTGTTACAATTGAGTAGATACATTGAACAACTGTGTGTTTGTGTATAATTTGTGTCACAATTGCGTAGATACATTGAACAACTGTGTGTGTGTGTATAATTTGTGTTACAATTGAGTAGATACATTGAACAACTGTGTGTTTGTGTATAATTTGTGTTACAATTGAGTAGATACATTGAACAACTGTGTGTTTGTGTATAATTTGTGTTACAATTGCGTAGATACATTGAAAAACTGTGTGTTTGTGTATAATTTGTGTTACAATTGAGTAGATACATTGAACAACTGTGTGTTTGTGTATAATTTGTGTTACAATTGCATAGATACATTGAACAACTGTGTGTTTGTGTATAATTTGTGTTTCAATTGCGTAGATACATTGAACAACTGTGTGTTTGTGTATAATTTGTGTTACAATTGCGTGCTATACAAAACTTACAGTGCTATGTGCCGTTTACTCGATTACCGTAATTTATTTGGTTTCAATCTTAAGGGGGTAGTGCTGGGTTTTTGGTCTATATATATATTTATTATTTCATTTTTGAGTTTCCTCGCTAGACCTCCAACATGCTTAGAAACACCCCCCCTAGACCCATTTTCAAGATAAATTTGTAAATTTTTCGGTAGAAAAATTTCCCGGCCTGGTTCCTTCTAAAATTAGAGGCTTGCTATCGCGCGCCAGGACAAAATCGACACCTAAAGGCCACGAAAGGTCCTAATATTGACAACTAAATGAGGCGAAAGGTCTCAAAATCGCCAAACTAACACAACGAACGTATTAAAATCTCAAACCTAATATGCTAAACATGAGGGAGAATGGATTCCACAATACTGTACCTGTATAGATATTTCACCATGGAAGGGAAAACAGTGTATATCCTGAATCTGACAACTGCTTCTCGTTAATCTTTCACTTGATTATAGTTTTCCGATACTATAGTCTATTCGCTGTAAGTAGGCGAGAACTCATGACCTGTATCCTCTGTAACTCAAAAACGGCTAGAGTAATCGAGCTAATATATCTATCATTTGGGAAGAGTCAGTCGAGGAATAGATGTGAAAATTTACAGCCAATTTGCTCTAGCCCTTTTTGAGTTACAGATAATAGAGGTAATGATTTTTCGCCTACCTACAGTAAATAGACTATAGTACACTCGGGTGTCATAGTCTATAGTACACTCGGGTGTCATAGTCTATAGTACACTCGGGTGTCATAGTCTATAGTACACTCGGGTGTCATAGTCTATAGTACACTCGGGTGTCATAGTCTATAGTACACTCGGGTGTCATAGTCTATAGTACACTCGGGTGTCATAGTCTATAGTACACTCGGGTGTCATAGTCTATAGTACACTCGGGTGTCATAGACTATAGTACACTCGGGTGTCATAGTCTATAGTTTACTCGGGTGTCATAGTCTATAGTACACTCGGGTGTCATAGTCTATAGTACACTCGGGTGTCATAGACTATAGTACACTCGGGTGTCATAGACTATAGTACACTCGGGTGTCATAGACTCTAGTACACTCGGGTGTCATAGTCTATAGTACACTCGGGTGTCATAGTCTATAGTACACTCGGGTGTCATAGTCTATAGTACACTCGGGTGTCATAGACTATAGTACACTCGGGTGTCATAGTCTATAGTACACTCGGGTGTCATAGTCTATAGTACACTCGGGTGTCATAGTCTATAGTACACTCGGGTGTCATAGACTATAGTACACTCGGGTGTCATAGTCTATAGTACACTCGGGTGTCATAGACTATAGTACACTCGGGTGTCATAGACTCTAGTACACTCGGGTGTCATAGTCTATAGTACACTCGGGTGTCATAGTCTATAGTACACTCGGGTGTCATAGTCTATAGTACACTCGGGTGTCATAGACTATAGTACACTCGGGTGTCATAGTCTATAGTACACTCGGGTGTAATAGACTCTAGTACACTCGGGTGTCATAGACTATAGTACACTCGGGTGTCATAGTCTATAGTACACTCGGGTGTCATAGACTATAGTACACTCGGGTGTCATAGACTATAGTACACTCGGGTGTCATAGACTATAGTACACTCGGGTGTCATAGACTATAGTACACTCGGGTGTCATAGACTATAGTACACTCGGGTGTCATAGACTATAGTACACTCGGGTGTCATAGACTATAGTACACTCGGGTGTCATAGTCTATAGTACACTCGGGTGTCATAGGCTCACTCATAAGAATTCCTGTACCCCCGATTTTTTTCTTTGTGCAATTATATACGACAACGTATATTTAGCTCTGGATGGAATTATATACGACATCGTATATTTAGCTTTGGATGAAGTTATATACGACAACGTATATTTAGCTTTGGATGGAATTATATACGACAACGTATATTTAGCTCTGGATGGAATTATATACGACATCGTATATTTAGCTTTGGATGAAATTATATACGACAACGTATATTTAGTTTTGGATGGAATTATATACGACAACGTATATTTAACTTTGGATGGAATTATATACGACAACGTATATTTAGCTTTGGGTGGAATTATATACGACAACGTATATTTAGCTCTGGATGGAATTATATACGACATCGTATATTTAGCTTTGGATGAAATTATATACGACAACGTATATTTAGCTTTGGATGGAATTATATACGACAACGTATATTTAAATTTGGATGGAATTATATACGACAACGTATATTTAGCTTTGGATGGAATTATATACGACAACGTATATTTAGCTTTGGATGGAATTATATACGACAACGTATATTTAACTTTGGATGGAATTATATACGACAACGTATATTTAGCTTTGGATGGAATTTTATACGACAACGTATATTTAGCTTTGGATGGAATTATATACGACAACGTATATTTAGCTTTGGATGGAATTATATACGACAACGTATATTTAGCTTTGGATGGAATTATATACGACAACGTATATTTAACTTTGGATGGAATTATATACGACAACGTATATTTAGCTTTGGATGGAATTATATACGACAACGTATATTAGCTTTGGATGGAATTATATACGACAACGTATATTTAGCTTTGGATGGAATTATATACGACAACGTATATTTAACTTTGGATGGAATTATATACGACAACGTATATTTAGCTTTGGATGGAATTATATACGACAACGTATATTTAGCTTGGGATGGAATTATATATGACAACGTATATTTAGCTTTGGATGGAATTATATACGACAACGTATATTTAGCTTTGGATGGAATCATATACGACAACGTATATTTAGCTTTGGATGGCATTATATACGACAACGTATATTTAACTTTTTAATGGAATTATATACGACAACGTATATTTAGCTTTGGATGGAATTACATACGACAACGTATATTTAGCTTTGGATGGAATTATATACGACAACGTATATTTAGCTTTGGATGGAATTATATACGACAACGTATATTTAGCTTTGGATGGAATTATATACGACAACGTATATTTAGCTTTGGATGGAATTATATACGACAACGTATATTTAGCTTTGGATGGAATTATATACGACAACGTATATTTAGCTTCGGATGGAATTATTTATGACAACGTATATTTAGCTTCGGATGGAATTATATACGACAACGTATATTTAGCTTTGGATGGAATTATATACGACAACGTATATTTATCTTTGGATGGAATTATATACGACAACGTATATTTAGCTGTGGATGGAATTATATATGACAACGTATATTTAGCTTTGGATGGAATTATATACGACAATGTATATTTAGCTTTGGATGGAATTATATACGACAATGTATATTTAGCTGTGGATGGAATTATATACGACAACGTATATTTAGCTTTGGATGGAATTATATACGACAACGTATATTTTGCTTTGGATGGAATTATATACGACAACGTATATTTAGCTTTGGATGGAATTATATACGACAACGTATAATTAGCTTTGGATGGAATTATATACGACAACATATATTTAGCTTTGGATGGAATTATATACGACAACGTATATTTAGCTTTGGATGGCATTATATACGACAACGTATATTTAGCTTTGGATGGAATTATATACGACAACGTATATTTAGCTTTGGATGGAAATATATACGACAACGTATATTTAGCTTTGGATGGAACTATATACGACAACGTATATTTAGCTTTGGATGGAATTATATACGACAACGTATATTTAGCTTTGGATGGAATTATATACGACAACGTATATTTAGCTTTAGATGGAATTATATACGACAACGTATATTTAGCTTTGGATGGAATTATATACGACAACATATATTTAGCTTTGGATGGAATTATATACGACAACGTATATTTAGCTTTGGATGGAATTATATACGACAACAAATATTTAACTTTGGATGGAATTATATACGACAACGTATATTTAGCTTTGGATGGAATTGTATACGACAACGTATATTTAGCTTTGGATGGAATTATATTATACGACAATGTATATTTAGCTTTGGATGGAACTATATACGACAATGTATATTTAGCTTTGGATGGAATTATATACGACAACGTATATTTAACTTTGGATGGAATTATATACGACAACGTATATTTAGCTTTGGGTGGAATTATATACGACAACGTATATTTAGCTCTGGATGGAATTATATACGACATCGTATATTTAGCTTTGGATGAAATTATATACGACAACGTATATTTAGCTTTGGATGGAATTATATACGACAACGTATATTTAAATTTGGATGGAATTATATACGACAACGTATATTTAGCTTTGGATGGAATTATATACGACAACGTATATTTAGCTTTGGATGGAATTATATACGACAACGTATATTTAACTTTGGATGGAATTATATACGACAACGTATATTTAGCTTTGGATGGAATTTTATACGACAACGTATATTTAGCTTTGGATGGAATTATATACGACAACGTATATTTAGCTTTGGATGGAATTATATACGACAACGTATATTTAGCTTTGGATGGAATTATATACGACAACGTATATTTAGCTTTGGATGGAATTATATACGACAACGTATATTTAGCTTTGGATGGAATTATATACGACAACGTATATTTAGCTTTGGATGGAATTATATACGACAACGTATATTTAGCTTTGGATGGAATTATATACGACAACGTATATTTAGCTTCGGATGGAATTATTTATGACAACGTATATTTAGCTTTGGATGGAATTATATACGACAACGTATATTTAGCTTTGGATGGAATTATATACGACAACGTATATTTAGCTTTAGATGGAATTATATACAACAACGAATATTTAGCTGTGGATGGAATTATATACGACAATGTATATTTAGCTTTGGATGGAATTATATACGACAACGTATATTTAGCTTTGGATGGAATTATATACGACAAAATATATTTAACTTTGGATGGAATTATATACGACAACGTATATTTAGCTTTGGATGGAATTATATACGACAACGTATATTTAGCTTTGGATGCAATTATATACGACAACGTATATTTAGCTTTGGATGGAATTATATACGACAACGTATATTTAGCTTTCGATGGAATTATAAACGACAACGTATATTTAGCTTTGGATGAAATTATATATGACAACGTATATTTAGCTTTGGATGGAATTATATATGACAACGTATATTTAGCTTTGGATGGAATTTGCTTGTCAATAAGTAGTATTATATAGTTTTGTAATTGATATATAGAAAATGTATTGAGGGGGGTCAACGTTTTTTTTTTTTTTTCTCTCCTTTTCTCTCTTTCTCTGGCTTGTATCCAATCGGCCCCATTCAGCCAACTGTTTTAAGACGTTTTTCTCCATCCAGGTGTCGATTTCTTCCTGGCGAGCGATAGCGAGCCAGCATTGTATGGAGAAATCCGGCTTCGCCGGAGAAATTATTCTATCGAAAAATGTACAAATTTAGCTTGCTGTCAAAACAAAAAATATATGTGCTGGCTCGCTACCGCTCGCCATGATAATATTGACACCTGGATGGGGATAAACGTCTTAAAACAGTTTATATATATATTTATTTATTTAGCTCGGGATGGAATTTGCTTTACAATAAGTAGTATTATATAGTTGTTATAGTTTATATATTGATCATTATATTCAAAAATTCCCATGCAGATATATAATTCCATAATTAGAAATAGGTGAGGTCTACCAATGTTAGAAATAGGTGAGGTCTACCAATATTAGAAATAGGTGACGTCTACCAATATTAGAAATAGGTGACGTCTACCAATATTAGAAATAGGTGACGTCTACCAATATTAGAAATAGGTGACGTCTACCAATATTAGAAATAGGTGACGTCTACCAATATTAGAAATAGGTGACGTCTACCAATATTAGAAATAGGTGACGTCTACCAATATTAGAAGTAGGTGAGGTCTACCAATATTAGAAATAGGTGACGTCTACCAATATTAGAAATAGGTGACGTCTACCAATATTAGAAATAGGTGACGTCTACCAATATTAGAAATAGGTGACGTCTACCAATATTAGAAATAGGTGACGTCTACCAATATTTATTAGTGGCGTTGTGGATAATATTAGGTGATTTTATGTGAATTTGTATTTTGTTTGTGTGTGTTCATTGTTTGCTGTTGCGTTGTCCCTATTCTGGCTCTGTCTTGAGTCGGCCACCTACCCCCCCCCCACCCTCGAAAAAAAAGGAAAAAGATGGAACAAATAGGAAAATTGGGGATTGGGCCTGAGTATATAGATAGGTAGATCAAATTAGTTAGCATATAATTATGGAAGTTTACAGAGCTGATATGGAAAACCTTTACCCCTTATTGACTCCCACTAATTCATTGTGAGCTTTATAAGAACATCGCCTAATGATAGAACAAATATGATTAAAAACAGCGTCCTAATACTGAAGGGGTTTAATATATTTTTTAAGGGGAGACAGACCGTTTTTCTGGACCCTCTTCTCCCTAATGTTTAGCCCCACTAGTTTTGCGATTTTAAGACGTTGGTTCCATTAGTTTGGGGATTTTATGACCTTTTACCCAATTTCTTTGTCAATATTAGGACCCTTCGTGCCATTTAGGTGTCGATTTTTTCCTGGCGAGGGATAGGGAGCCTGTAATTTTAGAAGGAATCGGCCTTTGGCCGGGATATTTTTCTACCGAAAATGTGTACAAATCTATCTTGAAGGGGGTCTAGGGTGTGTTTTTCTAAGATTGATGTAGGTCTAGGGAGGAAAAAAAAAAAGTGTTATGAATACATTAATTAATAGACCAAACAAACAGCCACTGTCCCCTTAAGCCATTATGTATCGACGACGTCGTTTTAATTTGATTCTAGATATATTTAGACGATTTTGTGCAGTTTTAGGAAAGATCTGTGGCAGTAGAAAGGGTTAGGTGAGATAGTTTGAAGCCTTTTAATTGCCACAGGCTTTTGCAAACTTAATAAAATCGTATAATGGTAGCCAGATTTTTTTTTAAAAGGACAACACCGGTACTGAACGGGTTAAGGGAGCCCACCTCGTTTTTTGTTATCTTTCTCTCCCTCTCTCTTTGGCTTGTATCCATTCGGCCCCATTCAGCCCACTGTTTTAAGACGTTTACCCCCATCCAGGTGTCAATATTTTCCTGGTGAGCGGTAGCGACCCAGCATATACATATTTTTGGTTTGAGAGCAAGCTAAATTTGTAAATTTGTCAATAGAAAAATGTCGCCGGATTTCTCCATACAATGCTGGCTCGCTATCGCTCGCCAGGAAGATATCGACACCTGGATGGGTATAAACGTCTTAAAACAGTTTGCTGAATTGGGCCGAATGGATGCAGAAAGAGAGAAATGGAGAGAAAGATTAAAAAAAAAAAAAAAAAAACAGGTGACCCCCCTTAAGCCCAGGCAAACGAAGTACGAGTCAAACAGAATCAAGTAACATTTAGGGAGTTAACCCTTTGACGATTATGACGCTTATATGACAGTTTATTCTGGCTAGTATTTGATGATTTATTCAGTTGAGGAAGAACTAGTGGGAACTACAAAGTTAAGTATGGTGATGGGCTGGTCTATCAGAGTTAGAACTGAGCGATCTCTGCCATACCCATAGCTTACTCTGACTGTTCCTTTTACTTATATATTTTCTAGATCTCAAGTGACGGCGTCTTTTCCGTGGATTGACCTCCCAATCTACCAAGATTGGAAGCCAAAGCGTCACATTATTCCTTTGCCCATCAACTTTCTCTTCATAATTGCTGAGGGGCACAGGGCCCTGGGTGGGGCTTTGGTTTCCCGGGCTTTTCCGCACCCTCTTCAGCTCCCCGCCATGGAGTGGCTTCGGTCACCCAGGCTTTATTGTGGTCGGCAGGGAGGGTTCTGTGGGGTGCTCGGTTATGGCCTTGGCCTTGCTCGGGGCCTTGGTGCTGTTCGGCCAGGCAGCTTGGGGAACAACAACAACAAAGTTAAGTAAGAGTTTACCTTTTTGATTCGTAATAGTTTTTCTTAAGTTGCATAAAATCGTCCAATGATATCCAGAATAATGTGAAAAAAGTGCCCTCAAATATAGAAAAGTACAATGACACGCGAATATAGAGAACTTATATTTAGAATCGTTTTTGTATTCTTTAGGTGCTTTTATATAGTGAACACGGAAAAAAAGAACTTAATAATTATATCATATTTTCATAAAGTGTCATGAGCGAGAGAAATCAGTGAGTTTAGTAGTATGATTCAAGAAAATGTATGTGTATTGAAAGACACTTCCACATTATGTTTATGTTTGTTACTAGTTGGTAGGAAGTATGTGTATGTGTATTGAAAGACACTTCCACATTATGTTTATGTTTGTTACTAGTTGGTAGGAAGTGATATCCTGATTGATTTCAATTCCTCAAGTCTTGAGGGTTATTATGATATTTGGATGAATTATTATCGAGTATTTTGCTTGTTTTTGCCCTTATCAAAGAATGTATTATCGATACTTGAATGGGGTGAACCATCCCCCTATCGCCAAACTAATGAGGTGAAACATCTTAAAAATACCAAACTAAAGGTGCGAAACAAAGTCCAATACAACCTCCCTCCGACCAAATGGGGTTAAGAAGTAAACGAACGACTCGGCCAAATGATGTTAGTGTCCTCTATATATACAGTAGAGAAGTTCATGGCAGTATTTTGTTTTTGTTTTTTGTTTTTTTTCTATGTGATTGAGGGAGGCAAAAGGCAGAACTGCCTATAGCGAGTGCCTCCCCCATAGTTGAAAGAGTGACAGGGCCAAAATCAAGGGACGTTCGAGCCAAAATGCCTGGACACACTGACTTTGAAGCAATTTAAGTCATAGGAAGAGGGAAAGACTGATTCTGGGAGAGAGTTCCAGAGCTCAGCTGTTGAGTAGAAAAAAGTTTGAGAGTAACATTTCACTCTTGGGTTGGAGAGTTGCACAGAGTAGGGGTGGGATTGAGTTGCAAGACGGGTACCACGTGCCATACGTAAAGGAGGTGGTATACACTGGGAAAGCTCTGAGGAACACTGATTATTATAGTAGCGATAGAATAGCGAGAGAGATGCAACATTGCGGCGGAGAGAGAGAGAGATTGCAGAGAGTTGGTGAGTGGACGGGAGTTAATGATACGAAAGGCCTTCCATTCAACTTTGTCTAGGAGGGCGGTATGAGAGGAACCTCCCCACACATGTGAACAATACTCAATACAAGGACGCACTATGCCCCTGTACAGAGCAAGAAGCTGTGCAGGGGGAAAAAAACTCTAAGGCGGTGAGCACACCCAGCTTCTGGGAGGCTGCCTTAGCAAGACTGGTAATATGGTCCTGCCAACTGAGAGCAGAAGAAAAGGAGACACCAAGAATATTGAGAGAAGATGAAGGATTGATTTTTGTATTGTTGAAGAATAAGGGATAGTCTGCTGGGAGTTCCTTACGGGTAGATAGATGGAGAAATTGGGTTTTGGAA
Organism: Paralithodes platypus; assembly: GCA_032716605.1. NCBI lineage: Eukaryota > Metazoa > Arthropoda > Malacostraca > Decapoda > Lithodidae > Paralithodes > Paralithodes platypus. The sequence goes on from CM064490.1 coordinate 30,290,544, forward strand.
GCATTAAAGGTAACAAGGTTTTCTCTGCCCCAATTGGAGATAGTATTTAGATCATAATTTAAGAGTTCTATGGCTTCATTACGTTTGTCGTTGAGGGATTGCTGGCTGGGGCGTTCTGAAGAACTAATGGAGTAGTGTAAGGTTGAGTCGTCTGCGTATGAATGGATGGGAATTGAGGTACAGTTGAGGAGATCATTTATAAAAATTAGAAAAAGAATAGGAGATAGGACAGAGCCCTGAGGAACACCGGAGTTTATAGGGTGAGGAAGTGAACAATGGCCGTCCACAACCACGGCTATGGAACGGCCGGAAAGGAAATTAGAGACAAAGGCACAGATGGAGGGATAGAAACCAAAGGAGGGTAGTTTAGAAATTAAAGATTTGTGCCAGACTCTATCGAAGGCTTTTGATATGTCTAGTGCAATAGAAAAAGTCTCACCGAAGTCCCGAAAGGAGGATGACCAAGAGTTAGTAAGATATGAAAGAAGATCACCAGTAGAGCGACCCTTAAGGAAGCCGTACTGGCGATCTGAGAGCAGATTATGAGAAGAGAAATGCTTAAGAATTTTGGAAGCAAGAATAGTTTCAAAAACTTTAGAAAGACAAGAGATGAGAGCAATTGGACGATAGTTGGAGGGTTGAGAGCGGTCACCCTTCTTTGGGACAGGTTGAATGTGAGCAAACTTCAAGCATGAAGGGAAGACGTTAGAGGATAGACAGAGACGAAAGAGTTTGCCTAGGCAGACAGTCAGCACGGAAGCACAGTTTTTGAGAACAACAGGAGGAACACCGTCCGGACCGTACGCCTTATTAGTATTAAGCCCAGAGAGGGTAGAAAGTACATCTTTAGAAGAGATAAGGATATTAGGCATAAGTAAGAGAGAGGAGGGTGGAGAGGGAGGAATAGCACCGGAATCATCCAAGGTGGAGTTTCTAGCAAAAGTTTGAGCGAAGAGT
>CM064490.1:30294000-30374351 GCA_032716605.1 Paralithodes platypus
TGAAGGACAATTGGCTCACTTTGAAGCAAATACATAATAACTATAGGTACACATAGACAATTAAACAACAAAATATACAAAGCGAGACAATAGAAAATATATTTTGACAATCATCGAAACAGACTACAATGATTAAATTGAACATTTAAGAACAATAACACTTGACAAGCTTTGAAACAAATAGACAACACAAAAACAAACAAACAATAGGGTCTCACTGCAAATGGTATACAAGGGAGTAGGACACGAATGAAACTGAAAAAAAAAATCTTGAAAGTAATTGAAAAAGACAAACAAGAATAATAGGGAACCTTGAAACGGAACAAAAGTGACACATATTGAAACACCAAGACAAAAATATCAAAATGAAACAGAAAAGAAGGATAGGAAACCTTGACACAAATAGTAACCCGTGAAGCAGTTCGAACAACATAACAGTAAACACATAAACAGTAAACACATAACAGTAAACACATAAACAGTAAACACATAACAGTAAACACATAACAGTAAACACATAACAGTAAACACATAACAGTAAACACATAAACAATTGTAAAATACACTTGACAAACATTGAAACAGACACAAAGGATCATTGTTAAACATTGACATTGATGTACGAGAAGATAAACACCCAGTGAATCATATAAACAACCAGTGAATCATATAAACAACCAGTGAATCATATAAACAACCAGTGAATCATATAAACAACCAGTGAATCATATAAACAACCTGTGAATCATACAAACAACCAGTGAATCATATAAACAACCAGTGAATCATATAAACAACCAGTGAATCATATAAACAACCAGTGAATCATATAAACAACCAGTGAATCATATAAACAACCAGTGAATCATATAAACAACCAGTGAATCATATAAACAACCAGTGAATCATATAAACAACCAGTGAATCATATAAACAACCAGTGAATCATATAAAGATGCACAAAGGCAAGCATGGAAATGGATAGAGATCATTTGTATTTTGTGTTTGTGTGTTCATTGTTTTCTGTTGTGTTGTCCCTATTCTGGCTCTGTCTTGAGTCTCCCCCCCCCCCTCTCCCCCCAAACAAAAAAAATAACAACAGGGAAAATAAAGTATACAGGAAAAGTGGGGATTGAGCATGAATAGATAGAATAAAATAGAATAGATACAATAGAAATACAATAGAATAGATACAATAGAAATACAATAGAATACAATAGAAATACAATAGAATACAATAGAAATACAATAGAATAGATACAATAGAAATACAATAGAATACAATAGAAATACAATAGAATACAATAGAAATACAATAGAATAGATACAATAGAAATACAATAGAATAGATACAATAGAAATAGAAAAGAAAAGTTGGGAATCAATGAGACATAGAAGAGAACACTATGGAATTATTGTAACAGATGGCAGCGTGGAATACATGAAATAGCCCCGCCCTGGAAACAACGGAAGCAGATGAAAAAGCACAATAGGCAAACATTGGGAGGAAGTTACGTTAACAGCCACTAGCCTCCCAAGCCACCAATCGTAACTTAGGAACTACGGTCATCTCGCTTGTGATTGGCTGCCCGAAGGCTCTCGTTATTAGCCTTGTTAACGAGCTACTGCCGAAAATACTGCCCACTCCAGCTCTGCTAATTGCTTCCATCAAAGAAGTGGGCTATAATCCATCGGCTACACTGTTTAAGGGGGTCACCGGCTGTTTTGTTTATCTTTCACTCCTTTTCTCTCTCTCCCTGACTTGTATCCATTCGGCCCCATTCAGCCAACTGTTTTAAGACATTTATCCCCATCCAGGTGTCGATTTCTTCCTGGCGAGCGATAGCGAACCAGCATTTTATGGAAACATTTGTCTATCGAAAAATTTACACGTTGAGCTTGCTGTCTAAACAAAGATATATATATGCTGGCTCGCTACCGCTCGCCAGGAAAATATTGACACCTGGATGGGGGTAAACGTCTTAAAACAGTATGCTGAATGGGACCGAATGGATACAAGCCAAAGCGAGAGGGAGAGAACGAGAAAAAAACGTGGTGGGCCCCCTTAATCTGTGTCGTATAAAACACATGAACTGTGTAATGAATGCTAGGCTATAGGTCCAGGACATATATCGTGGCCTTTAATGTTGCAAGCTATGACGAACAGAAGAATGTGTTGTCATTATTTATTTACCTAATTCCGAGGTTCATTTTGCTGGTCGAGGGTTCATATTGAGCCACGATTTATATCTTAAAGTGTACACATTTTATGAATGTTTTATAATTGTGTTGTTTGTAACACACACACACACACACATACTAATAGGCATTATCTCCTCCTGTACCAGCGACGTCTGTTTAATTTTGTCCTAGCTATATTTAGACGATTTTCTGTTGTTAAAAAAGAATATGTGGTAGTAAAAAGTGTTAGGTGAGAGTTCAAAGCTTGTTGATTGCTAGAGGTCTTTATATATCTGAATAAAATCGTCTAATTTTAGCCAGAATAAAGTTAAAACGGATGCCATCGGTACTGTATGGGTTATGAGTGTAACCAATCCCATAACCATTTGAGATATTACGCACCTTAGCACTAAACTATTTTGTATAATTCCGAAGCCATTTAAAAGAAGAGGAGTGCATATATATTACTACTCGCAAGTGTATGGTCATGGTCAGTAATACTTGAACATCTCCCAGTGATAACAAAACAAGACGATAATTACTAACTAGTGAATCTGAGTACTTTAATATTTGCAAACGAAGCAGTTTATCAAACTAATTCGTCATTGTATCGTAATTGTGCTTCACAAAATATTCCAGATGTTCCTATCCAGCCTGCACAAGTACAATCAACAAGATTTCCAGCTGACCCAAGGCTTCTTTTATTGATGTCATTGTGAGCTTTAACCCCTCCTGCCCGGTTGTCATTTTAAAATGACACCGCGATAGATGGGCAGGAGCCCGGGTGTCATTTTAAAATCCGTAGGCTTGCAAGCCTATGAAGCGTGGTTTGAAAGCCGTGCGTCGTCGAACCGTATGTAAACAAGCCGGTAGGAGTTTGTGATGTATAAAAGGTTTGGTGGATATGATTTTATGTATTCACCTTCGAAAACAAGAAGGAGAAGTCCGACTTCTGTTGTTATTGTTTTGGAGAACCAGAACAAGTCTTTGTTATTGTCTAATATTGCTAACATCGGATTGATACTCTCTCCACGGAAATCGTCATCATAACTGAACCAGTTGACCTAGAGAGCTCTACTTAACGTCAGTCTACAGATACAAAATAGCGGTACGTTTTGAAATGTGTGTGAATTCTCTAGCAGTTAAAATAACAAAGATAGGGCTAGCCTATTACAACGTTTTTCAGCAATATCACCCGGGCTCTCAGTGCTGTCCTTTAGAAGGCGAGCCCGGGGAGGAAGGGTTAAGGGAGCTCAGACTGTATTGTGCAGCATAATTTACTGGTTCGGCTCAATGGTTTAAGGATGGGACTTAGTTTGCTCTCTAAACCTCTATCAAACTTAAAAAAACACCCACAAGAACCCCCTTCGATATAAATTTGTACTTTTTTCAGTAGAAAAATGACCCGGCCGAAAGCCGATTCCTCTTTAAATACAGGCTCGCTATCGCTCGCCAGGAAAATAATCGACACCTAAATGGCACGAAAGGTCATAAATATCGGCAAAGAAATGGGGCAAAAGGTCTGAAAATCGCCAAACTAATGAGGCGAATGTTTTGAAATTTCATAATAAGGCTAAAAATGAGGGAGGAGGACGACTTGAAAAAACAACTGCATCCCCTTAAGACGCAAAGACGTGGTATTTCCTATTTTTCCCATTAGGTATTAGAACACTCAGCTGTTGAGGGATTCTACTTACCATCAGCTGAGATGAAACAGACTATGGTGATTTCCAGCGTTGTGATCTTTGTGACTCCAATACAATAAATATTAATAATAATAAAATGTTCATTTCCACTGAAAAGTGGTTATTCTGCTCCTAATTTACAATAACAGTGTATATTAAGTATTAACTTAGGTAAACACTTAGATTGCACATATACATTATAGATGCATATATACACGCAATACATACATATATATATACCAATATGCCCACACATACATATACATACATACAGTTTAATAATAATAATATCAAAATAATTTGCCAGTGTATCATAATTGAACAGTTGCGAGTTTCGGACTATAAGAAAATTACAGCCTTAGACATCAATGTTTAGCAGATATACAAGCTAATATACGGTTGTAGTGTACCGGTATATAGGAATACATAAAATATACGGTTGTAGTGTACCGGTGTATATGAACACATAAAATATACGGTTGTAGTGTACCGGTATATATGAATACATAAAATATACGGTTGTAGTGTCCCGGTATATATGAACACATAAAATATACGGTTGTAGTGTACCGGTATATAGGAATACATAAAATATACGGTTGTAGTGTACCGGTATATATGAACACATAAAATATACGGTTGCAGTGTCCCGGTATATATGAACACATAAAATATACGGTATATAGGAATACATAAAATATACGGTTGTAGTGTACCGGTATATGGGAATACATAAAATATACGGTTGTAGTGTACCGGTATATAGGAATACATAAAATATACGGTTGTAGTGTACCGGTATATAGGAATACATAAAATATACGGTTGTAGTGTACCGGTATATAGAAATACATAAAATATACGGTTGTAGTGTACCGTACCGGTATATATGAATACATAAAGTCACATCCACCAAACCTTTTATACATCACAAACTCATATAATGTTTATTTCTGCTAATTATTGATGTTTATACTTCCATATAGCCTGAAACTTGCAGGGGGTCAATTGGGCTTCCAAAAAGTGACCAGCCAACCCTGACCACGACTGACACATGTTGTTTGTTGATCAGAGTGTCAGAGTGAATACAACAAAATGTCCTTGAAGTCGCATCGTTTTGGCCATTGAATAACTACTAGTATCATAGTAGGAACTATGGAGCATACTTTTAATTGTGTACACTTATACACTTAGTTTTGAAATGGTAAGACGTTTCACCCCATTAGTTTGATCATCATAAGATGTTTCAGCTCATGTTGGTGTCGATTTTTGGTTGGCGAGCATTAACGAGCCGTTAGTCTAGGATGAACAGACCTTCGGCCGGGATATCAATCTACCGAATATTCACACATTTAGCTTGAAAGGGTCCAATGGCCTTCATGTAGCTTAAAGTGGATCTGGGGAGGCGTTTGTTTTAAGGGGGGGGTCACCGTTTTTGTTTTATCTTTCTCTCCTTTTCTCTTTCTCTGGCTTGTATCCATTCGGCCCCATTCAGCCAACTGTTTTAAGACGTTTATCCCCATCCAGGTGTCGATATCTTCCTGGCGAGCGATAGCGAGCAAGCATTGTATGGAGAAATCCGGCTTTGCTGGAGAAATGTTTCTATCGAAAAATTTACAAATTTAACGTGCTGTCCAAACAAAAATTTATATACAGTATGCTGGCTCGCTCCCGCTCGCCAGGAAAATATTGACACCTGGATGGGGGTAAACGTCTTCAAACAGTAGGCTGAATGGGGCCGAATGGATACAAGCCAAAGAGAGAGGGAGAGAAAGATAAAAAAAGCGAGGTGGTCTCCCTTAATGTAGGGTACGGTACAGACATATATGAATTGTTCGAAAATGGCAAAATCAATTAATACTCTCTAGAACAATGTTATAACACATGATAATAACATGTAATGGTATGGTATAGTTGAGCTGCATTGTGAGGGGTGATGGGGTTACTAGCTCCACCATGAGCTATCGGAAATAGGTTGGCTAAATTTACCGCCAGATATTATTATTATTTTTTTTTTTTTTTTGGTCAGGAGACTCTTTCCAGGCGTTAAAAATGTGTTCATAATATTCCAGAATAAACAGATGTAATACATTTGATACATCTCTGTCATCAACGAGGCATCTACTACTGGATTATGTGTACAAAAACTTAGGGGTATGAACTTTTACTGTGATTTAAGTTTATCTGTAATTTGTTTCAATGTGTATACCCTCTATACTTATTTGTTTCAATGTGTATACCCTCTATACTTATTTCCCGAAATATATAGAACACGGCGTTTATTCAACATACGCATTATCTACTTAGTTTCCTGTGTTTTGCTATCTTTATAAATGTTATGAAGTGAAGTATCGATACGTACCAGTTGACGATAAATATGTTGACTCGTTTGCTGTTTGTCAACCACTTACACGAATATTGTGAAACCAAACTATAAGCTGCGGTTCATAAAGATTCAAGCGTATGGAAGCGGTATATAAGCTCATTGGGTTTATTAACCCTTTCAGTACCAGCAACGTGTGTTATATTTTATTCTAGCTATACTTTGACGATATTATGCAGCATAGGAAGGACCTGTGGTAGTAAAAAGGGTTGGTGAAGATATATTGAAGCCGTATTATTGCTAGAGATCCTTCCTAAGTTAAATAAAATCGTCGAATAGTTGCCAGAACGTCATGAAACGTACGATACTGGTACTGAATGCTTTAATAATTATTTACCTCTCTAACTGCTTTATAATCTGGGTGCATTACCGCCTATGGACCCCTAAATGGCTAAGATTATTATGGGCACTGTAAGCACCCTTTTCATACCTATAATTATTTGCAGTGCATTCTGAAAATAATATAGTGCATATATTACCTAACATCTATTGGCCGAAGACTGAACCTCTGAGAGTTGATTAGCCATAGAAACATTGCTATAGTCTATTCGCTGTAAGTAGGCGAGAAATCATGACCTCTATCCCCTGTAACTCAAAAAGGGCTAGAACGAATTGGCTGTAATTTTCCATATCTATTCCTTGACTGACTCTACCCAAATGGTAGCAATATTAGCTCGAGGTTAGAGGTCATGTTTTCTCGCCTACTTACAGCGAATAGACTATAATCCAAGATTCCTAAACCTAAACATTGCTCTTCATACATAGCTATCTAACCGAGGCATAACACTGTGCGTGACTAAAGGAAACAGAGATAGCCGTCATATCAGTATTTCAGATCTTGGATCTTAACCCAATTTGAACCGAAGGAAGTCTTTTTATTCTTCCCTGTTTCTCTCAATTAGTTTGGACATTTTAAGATGTTTTACCCCATTAGGCATATTACTGTTCACCCGAAGCACGTGTCGTTTTTTATCTGGTCGAGCGATTGCGATTGAGCCTGTACATTTTTGTATGGGAAGGCGTTTGTGTTAGTTTCGGGGACAACCTAAAACACATCCCTCGAAAATGGCAAAATATATAATTATAATCTCAAAATATCCGGCAAGAGGTGGGACCACAGGTAATGTTAAAGCTATGACCCTCACATGGTGGAATTATAGAGGTGGGACCACAGGTAATGTTAAAGCTATGACCGTCACATGGTGGAATTATAGAGGTGGGACCACAGGTAATGTTAAAGCTATGACCGTCACATGGTGGAATTATAGAGGTGGGACCACAGGTAATGTTAAAGCTATGACCGTCACATGGTGGAATTATAGAGGTGGGACCACAGGTAATGTTAAAGCTATGACCGTCACATGGTGGAATTATAGAGGTGGGACCAGGTAATGTTAAAGCTATGACCGTCACATGGTGGAATTATAGAGGTGGGACCACAGGTAATGTTAAAGCTATGACCCTCACATGGTGGAATTATAGAGGTGGGACCACAGGTAATGTTAAAGCTATGACCGTCACAAATTATAGAGGTGGGACCACAGGTAATGTTAAAGCTATGACCCTCACATGGTGGAATTATAGAGGTGGAACCACAGGTAATGTTAAAGCTATGACCGTCACATGGTGGAATTATAGAGGTGGGACCACAGGTAATGTTAAAGCTATGACCGTCACATGGTGGAATTATAGAGGTGGGACCACAGGTAATGTTAAAGCTATGACCCTCACATGGTGGAATTATAGAGGTGGAACCACAGGTAATGTTAAAGCTATGACCCTCACATGGTGGAATTATAGAGGTGGGACCACAGGTAATGTTAAAGCTATGACCGTCACATGGTGGAATTATAGAGGTGGGACCACAGGTAATGTTAAAGCTATGACCCTCACATGGTGGAATTATAGATACGAGTTTCAATATATCGAAGAGTGGCGTACCTGATCCTCGTATTATCAAAGCGTTAAGGGGAGTCACCGTTTTTTTTTTTCATCTTACTCTCCTTTTCTCTTTTTCCCTGGCTTGTATCCATTCGGCCCCATTTAGCCAACTGCTTTAAGACGTTTAACCCCATTCAGGTGTCGATTTCTTCCTGGCGAGCGATAGCGAGCCAGCATTGCTTGGAGAAATCCGGCTTCGCCGGAGACATTTTTCTATCGAAAAATGTACCCATTTAGCTTGCTGTCAAAACAAAAAATATATACACCTGGATGGGGGTAAACGTCTTAAAACAGTAGGCTGAATGGGGCCGAATGGATACAAGCCAAAGAGAGGGGGAGAGAAAGATAAAATAAAGTGAGGTGGGCCCCCTTAACGCGTAAAATACCACAATATCGGCATATCATATTTTGTTGCGACTTTCACATAATTCGTAAACATCCAAATGTGTGTACACTCGAAGACATACATCCTAGATACATACATCCTAGAACCGCAGAACGAACCTCCTAAACGCAAACATTAGGTAAAGAATTAACGAGAAGATTCGGTTTAGTTCTGGATAGCTTGGATAATTTATGGCCACGATGTATGTCCTCGAGTGTACAGTTCTCCGTTAACGTCACAGAATGGCTGACATGGCTTATACATGTGTATTATGTCAGATTTACAAACATAACATAATAATACATGCAATGTCTTGAATCGGCAACCCCCCCTCAAAAAATAAAAACAATAAAGAAAGAAAATGGAAAAGCGGGGAAAAACGAAGAACAAAACACAGGAAAAGTGTGGATTGGGTCTGAGTATATAGAATTAAATATAATAGAATTATAATGATCTTAATCCTTGATATGAAATACTCCAAATCTCATACCGGTATTTGTTTCTCAAGTGTAATTTCATAGAGCGTCTATGTCTGTCTCTGTTCACTTGTATGGCTACCAAAATGTCTCATATATCTGAAGCTACATACCTTTAAGGCACACTTTCCAAAATTATATTGGATAATAAAGAAGCATCTAGAAAAATATTATCACAAGGTGAACGTCTTATGGTACCCAACATTGGGCAGTTACTCTTACTAAGGAATCCAATATTAATATGCATACCTATTCACATATTTCTGTTATATCACAGTTTCCAAACCTATTTATCTACGATATTTCCTTTCAGGCATGTATAATATGTATCGCTTTGTGTACACTGGGAAATATATCGTAGCCAAAGGTTTTCGAAGCTATCTCGAACCAAATCAAATCTTCTCAGTAATTCTTTAACTGTCTTGATAGCGTAATGCATAGTGCGCGGTATTTCGATGTGAGTATCCTGGGTTCGAGTCCTCGGAGTGCCACATGTATTTATCGATTTAATTAATTGAGTTTAGATGTGAAGTTGGTTGGTGTAAAAAACAGAATAATATAAATTTCGGAGGTTCGTGTTGCTGTTGTAGGGTATATATTGGGCCAAGATTTATGTGTTAGAGTGTACTGTACGACGCTCCACCTATCACAATCTCTTTCCTATTCCCCAAAACTCCAGATATCTGAGACCCAACTTTTTAAGAAACTTTTCGGTTGTTCTGGCCCTCAAAAATTTGCTCGGCTTCTTAGTTTTCGCAGCATCACCATAAATTCAGCCGTGGAAATGACCCCCAGTCTGAAAAGTTGCCCTATCTCCAAAATTCCCCCACAATTTGGCTCCACTGACCAGATCTCCAAATTTTGCGAATTGGTCAAAATCAATAGTTTGTCGACAGTCATGCTCTCATAGACTGCGTAAATTTAAGGGAGCTCAGACGGTATTGTCCATCATAATTTACTGGTTCGGCTCAATAGTTTAAGGAAGGGGTTTAGTTTGCTCGCTAAGCCTCTATCAAACTAAAAAAAACACCCACAAGACCCCCCTTCGATATAAATGTATACATTTTTCGGTAGAAAAAATTCCTGACCGAAGGCCGATTCCTCTTCAAATACAGGCTCACTATCGCTCGCCAGGAAAAAAAACGACACCTAAATGGTACGAAAGGTCTTAATATTGTCAAAGAAATGAGGAAACTGTCTTCGTAGCGCAATGGATAAATGCACTGAATTTCGGTGTGAGCATCCTAGGTTCGAATCCCTGGACTGCCACATGTATTTGTTTATTTCATTAATTGAGTTTAGGAGTAAAGTCGGTTGGTGGAGGTAACATAAAAAATCACCAAACTAATGGGGCGAATGTCTTGAAATCTCATAACTAATAGGGCTAAACATGAGGGAGGAGGAGGACTCGAAAAAACAACTTCCTCCCCTTCACTTCTTCAGTATTGTCAAGCATTACACGATAGTTCTCGGGGAATCACAGGGGTAAACTCTATGTCAATGAACTATGTGGGCAACTATCACAAGGGTATAGGTAGCGAACATCTTTATTTGGGATCCAACGTTTCGACATATCAACTTATGTCATCATCAGGGTCTAAAAATGAAAGAGAAAAACACACGATATAAAACTAACATACAAGTTATTCAATGGGTGGGCAACTGTATTATGTGCTAACATACTCAAGAACATGATATAAAACTATGAATGTCTATCAATGGAACCATATCGATAATTGTGATGTTTACTATGTGCTAAAGGTACAGTTGTGGACATGTGTTCTTAAACACACTATGATTTTCATTAATAAATTATTTTTTTTTTAATCAATTTATGAATAAACTTTCTTTTGTATAAATTACAAAATACTAATTTGTAATTTATGCAAAAGAAAGTTTATTAGTAAATTAATTATATATGAGGAATTTGGAAGGAATCTGAGTGCAAAATGGAGGAAGTGTAAGAAACTGTTCTGGAAAGAAGTCAAGAATGTTAGGGAAGGTAGCAAGGGAAACAGTAAGAGTGTGAAAGATAAGAATGGGAGAATGCTAGCCGAGAAGCAAGAGAGAGTCGAAAGATGGAGGGAGTACTTCAACGAGTTGCTATATGTAAGGAATGAAGAGCCAGCAAACATAGTTGGATGGGGTATGGGAGGGAGAAGAGGAGAAGTAGTGGAGGAGGAGGTGGGGATCAGGAGGTCAGAAGTACATACATACATACATACATAAAATTTTAAGACTGAATGTTCCACACATAAGTGCAGTTTCAGTCTCTTGTCCTAATGGCGGCATTCCAGGCAACCCTGTTAAGGGCTGCTTCACTTGTCAAGTTCTTGGATTTGAGATCGGCGCGTATAGTCCGATCCCAGGTCTTCCTCGGTCCACCCCTTGGTGCAGCTCCCTCCACAATCACAGACCTGCATTTTTTCACCCAATTTTGTTCATCCATTCTCTCCACATGTCCATACCATCCCAGTCTACTTGTACGCATCACCTCGCTAATAATCTTTATACCTAAACGTCTCCTCAGCTCAACATTTGTTATTCTATCCTGTAGCCTGGCCCCACACATCCATCTCACCATTCTCATCTCATTACGCTCAAAGTGTGGGAAGCTATGGAAAGAGTGAAGTTGGGTAAAGCACCAGGAACAGATGGCGTGTGTGGGGAAATGTTGAGGTATGGTGGTGAGATAGTGATCGAATGGGTATGGAAAATGTGCAAACTAGCATGGGAGAAGGGGAATGCACCTGATGACTGGAAGACTGGCATAATAGTCCCCCTATATAAGGGAAAAGGAGAAAGAGGAGTGTGTGGTAACCACCAAGGAATATGTCTTTTAAGCGTAGTAGGGAAGGTGTACAGTAGGGTAGTGATTGAGAGAGTGAGAGTGAGAACGGAGAAATGGATAGGCGACGAGCAGGGAGGTTTTTAGGAAGGGAAGAGGATGTGTAGATCAGATATTTACCCTGAATTGTGTTGTGGAGAAATATCTGGAGAAGAAACAAAAGGTGTATGTTGCCTTTATGGACTTGGAGAAGGCCTATGACAGAGTGGATAGAGAAGGCATCTGGAAAGTACTTAGAATATACGGAGTAGATGGCAAGTTGCTGAAAGCAGTGAAGAGCATGTATGAGGGTGCAAAGGCGGCAGTATGTGTGGAGAATGAACAGAGCGAGTTCTTTGACCTGAGTGTTGGGTTGAAACAGGGGTGTGTGATGTCCCCGTGGTTGTTTACTGTATATATGGATGGAGTCATGAAAGAAATACTAGGAAGAGCAGTGGATGTTGGTGTATCGCTGAAAAGAGAGGGAAATGAGTGGAAGCTGCCTGTACTGCTGTTTGCGGATGATACAGTTTTGATGAGCGATAATGAATGGGAGTTGCAGGGTCTGGTAAATGAGTTTGGAACAGTGTGCGAAAAACGGAATTTGAAGGTAAATGCGGGGAAGAGCAAGATTATGGTCTTCGAAAGGGGTGAAGTCACAGAGTGTGAGGTGAAGTTGAACGGTCAGGCTATGGAGATTGTCATCTCTTTTAAGTATCTGGGCAGTGTGTTGAGTAAAGATGGGACTATGGATGAAGAAGTGTGGGAGAGGGTGCAACAGGGGAAGAGGGTTGTAGGAACGTTGAAAGCAGTAACAAGAAATAGAGTGGTGAGTATGGAAGTGAAGAAGTCCTTGCATGACAGTGTGGTAATCCCGACACTAACTTACGGAAGCGAAGCATGGACGTTCGGAAAGAGACTCAGACCAAGAGTGAGAGCGGTGGAAATGAGTTACTTGAGAAGCGCGTGCGGAGTTACATGGAGGGATAGACAGACGAATGAGGAAGTAAGAAGGAGGTGTGGTGTGGAGGGAGATGTGCTGGGAAGTGTGAAAAGGAACAACTTGAGATGGTTCGGCCATATGGAACGTATGGAAAGCGAGAGATTGACTAAGAGGGTGTACGAGAGCGAGGTGGAAGGACAGAGAGGGAGAGGTGCACCGAGGGAGAGGTGGAAGGATGGAGTGAGGAAGTATATGAATGAAGGCGGTGCTGGTTGGGAGGAGGGGCGTCGACTGACTGGGGACAGAGGTGCGTGGGGGCGGTTCGTTCGTGGCCACCCCTTCGGGGATCACGGCGTCAGGCAATAGATAGATAGATAGATAGATAGATAGAATTATATACGTTTTCATTGCATAATGAAACTCACAGGTTGCTTAAGGGGACACTGACTGCTTTTTTGGCCAATAAATTAATTAATTCATAAATTCTTAGTTTCCTCGCTAGACATCCCTCACACTTAGAAAAACAGCCCCTAGAACCCCCCCCCCCCTTTCAGGATAAATTTGTAATTTTTGGGTAGAAAAATTTCCCTGCTGAAGGCCGGTTCCTCTTACAATTACAGGCTCGCTATCGCTCGCCAAGAAAAATAGACACCTAAATGGCACGATAGTTCTTAAAATGTGTAATGAAATGGGACGAAAGGTCTTAAAATTGCCAATTAAATGGGTCGAACGTCTAAAAATCTCGAAACTAATGGGAATAAACACGAGTGAGAAAGGGGCCCAGAAAAACAACCGCCTCCCCTTAAGAACACATGTCCACAACTGTAACAATTGACCGAACCAACAATTCTCTTGAGACCTTTGGTGGACGCTTCTGAACTAGCGACAGGGCTATTATGACTGTAGACATCACTATACCCAACATCTAGGATATGCACAGTTTATATCGATGTTTTGTTATTCTACACATTTTTATTATACCGTATACGACTACACTAAATGTTTATATTATAGTAGAGTAATAAAGGAAGGTCCATAATTATGCAGCTGATAATCACTACAATCATAAATATAAGATGATACAATATCTTAACTAAATTGGTGCGAAAATACCTGCTGACTTTGTATTGTAAATATACAATATTTATAAATAAGGGTGATTTTAAAATATATAAAGCAACAGCATGCATAGACCAAAGTATGTGTCAGCTACAGAAATTTCGACTAACTGCTTATAATATAGAATTGTTGAAGGAGAGAGAGGGTGGATAGCTCTGCGATGTCGCCAATTTCCCACAATGCACCGCGGTAAACATTGCTTTCAGCACCTCTATCGGCCACTGTAAGCATTTAGTGGTAGGGAGAATCAAACAATAACATTTCAAAACCCCATCATCGGAATAAAAACACAGAGTTTGGTATGTATAGTCATGACCCATAGTTTCTGCACACCCATTCGCTTCTGTATCGAACCATGAGAGACAATCTAATGTTATCATGTATACCAAAGTGTTCACAACTTGGTTTTAACCCTTACAGTACCGGCGACGTCTCTCTTTATTGGATTTCAGCTACATCTATAAAATGTATCAAGCTTAGGCAAGATATGTGCTGGTTAAAAGGATTAATTAAGATAGTCTGTAACCTTTTAATTGATAGACGCCCTTCCTAAGCTGAAAAAACCTTCAAATAGTTAAGATAATATAATGGAAATGTCGTTCCTGGTATTGAATGGGTTAAACATTTAAATATTCAAAAGGGTGTAAGGGTATTATGGCTCATGCCTGTACACTGCAATAACAATACTCAATGACAAAGTAATGAAACTGTGCCACCCATCAACGGACTCAAATTATAAAACTATGTGATGCCTACCATAATATGCTAAAGAACTTAAGGGGGTCACCGTTTTTTTTCTTATCTTTATCTCCTTTTCTCTCTTTCCCTGGCTTATATCCATTCGGTCCCATTCAGCCTACTGTGTTAACACGTTTATCCCCATCCAGGTGTCGATTTCTTCCTGGCGAGCGATAGCGAGCCAGCATTGTTTGGAGAAATCCGGCTTCGCCGGAGACATTTTTCTATCGAAAAATGTACAAATTTAGCTTGGTGTCAAAACAAAAATATATATATGCTGGCTCGCTACCGCTCGCCAGGAAAATATTGACACCTGGATGGGGGTAAACGTCTTAAAACAGTAGGCTGAATGGGGCCGAATGGATACAAGCCAAAGAGAGAGGGAGAGAAAGAGAAAACAGAGCGAGGTGGGCTCCCTTAAAGACACTTACTGAACGGTCGAATGTCTATCACTGGACCCAAAGTAAACAAAGATACGCATTGACAAACAAACACTAAAACCTGGAAGCCCCATGACCGGAACCCCAAATAAACAATGCGGGGTTGATAATAAAACTAATGACTCGCCTCCAATGGTCGTATACGGTCGTGGTCGGGAATTCGTGGGCCACTTTTGGAGCTACGATCATTGATACAGAGGCGAACTATTTTGAGAAGCGGTTGATGCCACATAGATCATATTACTGGGATTCAGTACATAATGCTCACTATCTTGTTGTTATCATTTGGAAGTGTTCAAGTATTCATGACCACAATGTACGGTGGCGCTAATAAGTCATGTCTCAGCTGAACTTACGTTTGGCTTGCTCTGGACTGTATTAAGGGAGCTCGATCAGACAGTATTGTGCAGCATAATTTACTGGTTCGGCTCAATGGTTTAAGGAAGGGGTTTAGTTTGCCCTCTAAACCTCAATCAAACTTTAAAAAAACACCCCCAAGACCCCCCTTCGATATAAATGTGTACATTTTTCGGTAGAAAATGTCCCAGCCGAAGGCCGATTCCACTCCAAATGCAGGATCACTATCGCTCGCCAGGAAAACAAATCGACACCTAAATGGCACGAAAGGTCTTAATATTGGCAAAGAAATGGGGCAAAAGGTCTGAAAATCGCCAAACTAATGCGGCGAAAGTCTTGAAATCTCATAACAAATAGGGCTAAACATGAGGGAGGAGGAGGACTCGGAAAATCAACTGCCTCCCCTTAAAGGCTCAAAGACTGTAGTGTACTGTACAGTACGTAACCCTGTATTTTACAGTATGCTCGGAACTGTACCAATTTCCCTCCCCGACCCAAACTTACCGACCGCCGAATCAATGCGAGGGGAAATGAGCTGGTCGGGACGCCAAGTGGAATTTAATTTTTTCCATGTAAGGGCACCGGGGAAACAAAATAATAGAAAATAACTTTGTAATTGCATTTACTCCCTAAACGAAATGTAGTTAAGGGGACCCACCTCGCTTTTTGTTTTCTCTTTCTCTCCCTCTCTCTTTGGCTTGTATCCATTCGTCCCCATTCAGCCTACTGTTTTAAGACGTTTACCCCCATCCAGGTGTCAATATTTTCCTGGCGAGCAGTGGCGAGCCAGCATATATATATTTTTGTTTTGACAGCAAGCTAAATTGGTACATTTTTCGATAGAAACATTTCTCCGGCGAAGCCGGTTTTCTCCATACAATGCTGGCTCGCTATCGCTCGCCAGGAAGAAATCGACAACTGGATGGGGATAAACATCTTAAAACAGTTGGCTGAATGGGGCCGAATGGATACAAGCCAGGGAAAGAGAGAAAAGGAGAGAAATATAAAACAAACGGTGCCTCCCCTTAATGTTTCCATATAGGAGGAGCAACGGAAAAAATAAAATAAAATATCTTTGCAATTGCATTACTGCCTAAACCAAATGTAGTTAATGGGGTACTACTCGCTTTTTGTCCACCTCCCTCTCCCTCATGTTTAGCATATTAGCTTTGATATTATAAGACAGTCGTTCAATTAGTTTGTCGATTTTAGGACCTTTCGCCCCATTTCTTTGTCAATATTATGACCTTTCGTGACATTTAGGTGTCGATTTTTCCTGGCGGGCTATAGCGAGCCTGTAATTTTAGAAGGAACTGGCCTTCGGCCGGGGCATTTTTCTACCGAAAAATGTATAAAAGTGATCTTGAAAGGGGGTCTAGGGAGTGTTATTTTAAGCTTGATGGAGGTCTAGTGAGGAAAGTAAAAATAAATAAATAAATAAATAAATAAATAAATAAAGCAAAAAGCAAGCACTACCCCCTTAAATACACAGAGCAAAAAGCAAGCACTACCCCCTTAAAGCAAGCACTACCCCCTTAAAGCAAGCACTACCCCCTTAAAGCAAGCACTACCCCCTTAAAGCAAGCAGTACCCCTTAAAGCAAGCACTACCCCCTTAAATACACAGAGCAAAAAGCAAGCACTACCCCCTTAAATACACAGAGCAAAAAGCAAGCACTACCCCCTTAAAGTTTTCATTGGAAATGTTGGGAATGGTGGCGCGCCTGGAAGTTTTTCTATTTGCCTCAATCTCCCAAAATCATAACTTTGGGTATAACATTTGGGATACAAGAGATTTCCCTTCCAAAACAAAAGTAGAACTGGAAGGCAGATTGCTAATGTATAGTACGTGCATGGAGAGGAGATGTTTAGAACGAAACCGTTGTCGCGACTCTATGTATGTGTTTTTTTTTTTTTTTTTTTTTTTTTTTTAATACAAAATGTGATTATTAACCCCTTCCGTACCGATGACGTCTTTTTGGTTGTATTCTAGCTATATTTAGACGATTGTGTGCAGTTTAGGAAGGATCTGTGGTCGTAAAAAGGGTTAAGTGGGATAGTTGGAAGCCTCTTTTTGCTGGAGACCTTTTATAAACTGAATAATATCGTCTAATAATAGTAGCCGGAGTAAAGTAGAACATACGTGGCCGGTACGGAAGGGATTAACACCAACAGTCTGTGGAGCGAATATGGAGACATTCCTTAAGGGGAGGTATTTAGTTTGTTCACTAGACCTCCATCAACCTTAAAATTACACCCCCTTGAGTCCCTTTCAAGATAAATTTTTACATTTTTCGGTAGAAAAATGGGACATTTTTCTACCGAAAAATGTAAAAACCGGCCGAAGGCCGGTTCCTCTTAAATTACAGGCTCGCTATCGCTCGCCAGGATAAAATCGACACCTAAATGGCACGAAAGGTCTTAATATGGGGTGAAAGTTCTTAAAATCGCTAAACTAATGGGGCAAACATTTTGAATATCAAAAGCAATGGGGCTAAACATGAGGGAGAAAGGGGTCAAGAAAACAATCCCTCAAGTGGAGATCTGCCCTTAATATGTCATATGTGCGCTGTGAAACACAATTAGTACACAGTAAATTATCTTCATATGTTGTTCGTTTTAAGGGGGGTCACCTGTTTGTGTTTTATCTTTCTCTCCTTTCCTCTCTAACCCTGGCTTGTATCCATTCGGCCCCATTCAGCCAACTGTTTTAAGACGTTTATCCCCATCCAGGTGTCGATTTCTTCCTGGCGAGCGATAGCGAGTCAGCATTGTATGGAGAAATCCGGCTTCTCCGGAGACATTTGTCTATAGACAAATTTACAAATTTAGCTTGCTGTCAAAACAAACATATATATATATGCTGGCTCGCTACCGCTCGCCAGGAAAATATTGACACCTGGATAGGGGTAAACGTCTTAAAACAGTAGGCTGAATCGGGCCGAATGGATACAAGCCAAAGAGAGAGGGAGAGAAAAAGAAAACAAAAGCGAGGTGGGCTCCCTTAATATCATAAACATTGTGATAGCATAGTATAATTGTGCACTGTAATTATACACTGAGTAGTACTAAATAATTTACAATTTCTGAAATTCACAATGGACCCCTCAAAAAAACAAAAATCGTTTTTAGATGGCGACTTTACTAAAATTATTATCGCTAAACTATTGGGGAGAAACGTCTTCAAATCTCCAAATTAATAGAGCAAAGCAGGGGAGGCTCAAAAAGCTCCCCGTCGAACCAAATAGTGTTCAATAATAATTATGTTCAATAATCAAAATGATTAAACCCATTAACCCATGGGGTACCAGTGACATCCTTTTCATTATATTAAACCCATGGGGTACCAGTGACATCCTTTTCATTATATTAAACCCATGGGGTACCAGTGACATCCTTTTCATTATATTAAACCCATGGGGTACCAGTGACATCCTTTTCATTATATTAAACCCATGGGGTACCAGTGACATCCTTTTCATTATATTAAACCCATGGGGTACCAGTGACATCCTTTTCATTATATTAAACCCATGGGGTACCAGTGACATCCTTTTCATTATATTAAACCCATGGGGTACCAGTGACATCCTTTTCATTATTAAACCCATGGGGTACCAGTGACATCCTTTTCATTATATTGAACCCATGGGGTACCAGTGACATCCTTTTCATTATATTAAACCCATGGGGTACCAGTGACATCCTTTTCATTATATTAAACCCATGGGGTACCAGTGACATCCTTTTCATTATATTAAACCCATGGGGTACCAGTGACATCCTTTTCATTATATTAAACCCATGGGGTACCAGTGACATCCTTTTCATTATATTCTAGCAATTGGTAGTCGATTTTATTCAGCTTAGGAAGGACGTTTACCCATAAAAAGGTACAAACACTCTCAATTAATCCTTTTAGTTACCTTATAACCTTCTTAAGTTCCATAAGATTGTCTAAATGTAGAAGACATCAGATCAAAAGATTGGTGGCCGGTACAGACTAGGGTTAAATGAATCTGCATTATTTACAAAGAAGTGAGACAAAGTTTGGCTATCATAATTTGATTTCATGAGGTCCTTCCTAATTCACATATGATTGTATTGAGGTCATGCAGAGAAGGCGTTGTCACATGATATTCAGTTAATATTTACAGGCAGTAGTAGGCTGATAGCTTCATGATTTAAGTTCCATAAGAATTAAGGGGAGGTGTTTTCTTTTCTCCCTCGTATTTAGCCCCAATAGTTTTGAGATAGTGGGACATTCGTTCCTTTAGTTTGGCGATTTTAAAACCATTCGTCCCAGTTTTTTGCGAATTTTAAAAAATTCGTCAAACTAATGAGGTGAACGTCTTAAAATCTCAGAAGTAATGGGGCTAGTCATGAAGGAGAAGGGGGTGTAGAAAAACCTAATACCTCCCCTTAAGGGGGTAGTACTCGCTTTATATGGACCCCCTTCTCCCTCATGTTCAGCATATTAGTTGTGAGGTTTTAAGACGTTCGTTCCGTTAGTTTGGCGATTTTGAGACCTTTCGACTTCTTTTGTTTTCAATATTAAGACCTTTCGTGCTCTTTAGATGTAAAACAAATCCTGGCGAGCGATAGCGAGCCTCTAATTTTAGAAGGAACCAGCCTTCGGCCGGGACATTTTCCTACCGAAAAATTTATAAATTTATCTTAAAAAGGGGTCTATGAGGTGTTTTCTAAGCTTGATGAAGGTCTAGCGAGGAAACTCAAAAATAAATAGATAACTAAATATATGGGTAACTAAATATATAGATAACTAAATATATAGGTAACTAAATATATAGATAACTAAATATATGGATAACTAAATATATAGGTAACTAAATATGTAGATAACTAAATATATGGATAACTAAATATATAGATAACTAAATATATAGATAACTAAATATATAGATAACTAAATATGTAGATAACTAAATATATGGATAACTAAATATATAGATAACTAAATATATAGATAACTAAATATATAGATAACTAAATATGTAGATAACTAAATACATAGATAACTAAATATATAGATAACTAAATATATAGATAACTAAATATGTAGATAACTAAATATATGGATAACTAAATATATGGATAACTAAATATATAGATAACTAAATATATAGATAACTAAATATGTAGATAACTAAATATATGGATAACTAAATATATAGATAACTAAATATATAGATAACTAAATATATAGATAACTAAATATGTAGATAACTAAATATGTAGATAACTAAATATATGGATAACTAAATATATAGATAACTAAATATATAGATAACTAAATATATAGATAACTAAATATGTAGATAACTAAATATATGGATAACTAAATATATAGATAACTAAATATATAGATAACTAAATATATACATAACTAAATATATAGATAACTAAATATATAGATAACTAAATATATAGATAACTAAATATATAGATAACTAAATAAATAGATAACTAAATCAATAGATAACTAAATCAATAGATAACTAAATCAATAGATAACTAAATCAATAGATAACTAAATAAATAGATAACTAAATATATAGATAACTAAATATATAGATAACTAAATATATAGATAACTAAATATATAGGTAACTAAATATATAGATAACTAAATATATAGATAACTAAATATATAGGTAACTAAATATATAGACCAAAAACCAAGCACTACCCCCTTAACCCCTTCTGTACCGGCCTCGTCTTTTGATTATTTTGTAGCTACATTTAGAGGACTTATGCAGTTTAAGAAGGATCTGTGGTAGCATAAAGGGTTAAGTGAGATAGTTCCAAGCCTGTTCATTGCTGGAGGCCCTTGGGAAACTGAAAAATATCGTCTCATAGTAGCCACAATAAGTTAAGGGGAGATTTCCACTTGAGGGATTTTTTCTTGACCCCTTTCTCCCTCATGCTTAGCTCCATTGCTTTTGAGATTTTAAGACGTTCGCCCCATTAGTTCGGCGATGTTATGGACTTTCGCCTCATTTCTGTCAATTTTAAGACGTTTCGTGCCATTTAGATGTCGATTTTCTCCTGGCGAGCGATAGCGAGCCTGTAATTTAAGAGGAAATGGCCTTCGGCCAGGACATTTTTCTACCGAAAAATGTACAAATTTATCTTGAAAGGGGGTCAAGGGGGTGTAATTTTAAGCTTGATGGAGGTTTAGGGAACACACTCAAAATGAAAAGGACGTCACCGGTTCTGTATGGGTTAAGGCATATATTTTGTTGTGGTCCAATATGCCGACCATTAAAATTTGCCGGAAATTAATGGAGCCCACCTCGCATGTTTTCTCCTTCTCTCCCTCTCTCTTTCGTTTGTATCCATTCGGCCCCATTGAGCCTACTGTTTTAAGACGTTTACCCCCATCCAGGTGTCAATATTTTCCTGGCGAGCGGTAGCGAGCCAGCATATATATATTTTTGTTTTGACAGCAGGCTAAATTTGTAAATTTTTCGATAGAAAAATTTCTCCGGCGAAGCCGGATTTCTTCATACAATTCTGGCTCGCTATCGCTCGCCAGGAAGAAATCGACACCTGGATGGGAATACACGTCTTAAAACAGTTGGCTAAATGGGCCCGAATGGATACAAGCCAGGGAAAGAGAGATAACGAAAGAAATAGAACAACAACCAAGCACTACCCCCTTAAGGCATATATTGTGTTGTGGTCCTATATGCCGCCTGCCGGTGAAGTCATGGCATAAAGCCCCAGCGAGGCCATACACTACGGAAATAATGGCGCTGTCAACTTTTGGGCCAACCATTATAATCTGCCGGAAATTAAAAGGGGAGGCAGTTGGTTTTTCGAGTCCTCCTCCTCCCTCATGTTTAGCCCTATTAGTTATGAGATTTAAAGATATTCGCCCCATTAGTTTGGCGATTTGCAGACGTTTTGCCCCATTTAATTGCCAATATTAAGAGCTTTCGTGCCATTAAAGTTTAGATTTTTTCCTGGCGAGCGATAGCGAGCCTGTATTTTAAGAGGAATCAGCCTATGGCCAGTACATTTTTCTACCGAAAAATGTACAAATTTATATCGAAGGGGGGTCTTGTGTTTTTTTTAAAAAGTTTGATAGAGGTTTAGTGAGCAAACTAAACCCCCTCCTTAAACCATTGAGTCCAACCAGTAAATTATGCTGCACAATACCATGTGGGTCTAAGTGGGCCAAAATGAACATTGCAAGTGGCATCTCTTCACACTACAGATCCTATATGAAGAGAGACTGTGAACCTTGTTATTTGGTCGCCATTTGGATGCCTCAGTGATCATAGAACGAGGCTAACCGTGTGTGGTTCGAGGGATGTATTTCTGGACCACCCTGTTTCGCTCCATTAGTGTCAGTATATTAAGACGTTCCATCTAATTAGTTTGGCGATGAGAAGACGCTGCATCCATTACACATGTCCAAGTTTGTCGATGAGAAGACGCTGCACCCATTACACATGTCCAAGTTTGTCGATGAGAAGACGCTGCATCCATTACACATGTCCAAGTTTGTCGATGAGAAGACGCTGCACCCATTACACATGTCCAAGTTTGTCGATGAGAAGACGCTGCATCCATTACACATGTCCAAGTTTGTCGATGAGAAGACGCTGCATCCATTACACATGTCCAAGTTTGTCGATGAGAAGACGCTGCATCCATTACACATGTCCAAGTTTGTCGATGAGAAGACGCTGCACCCATTACACATGTCCAAGTTTGTCGATGAGAAGACGCTGCATCCATTACACATGTCCAAGTTTGGCGATGAGAAGACGCTGCATCCATTACACATGTCCAAGTTTTTCTGGGCGACCGAAAGCGAGCTTTATCTATCAGAAATATCTACACATATCGCTTCGTGGTAGTTTGCGTGGACGGTTTATATATATATATATATATATATAATAAATTATATAGTAAATACAATATATATGTATATATATATATAAATATATATATATATATATATATATATATATATATATATATACCGGTATATATAATTATACAGTATATATTTTTTGTTTTCTTCTTTTAGTTTTGAAGGAAGTCGGCGAAAGCCACTTAGGCCGGATCCATGTACAGTAGTCCATATTTTCATCCAACTGACAGCAATCAACCTAACCTTAACTCACTGATCCTAATCCAATGTTCAGTTATTTGTTTTTATTTTGAAGGGTTGCGTTATTCGGTTGCTTCTAGAAGGATAGCGAGATGTCTTAGTACTCAAGTGTGATCTTTTACTTCCACTAAATGGGACCCCCTTGGATAACCGCATTCTGTGTGTTTGTGTTTATGCTGAGGAGTATGCGTCTATGTGTATGTATGTTATGCTGAGGAGTATGCGTCTATGTGTATGTATGTTATGCTGAGGAGTATGCGTCTATGTGTATGTATGTTCACTAATGTATGCTCATGTTATGGTGCGGTACCCTTCCTTCCCTACCTCTAAACCAGCACTCCCCCCACCCCCCAACCTCACATACTCCATCCACCCCCTGTACCACCCACACCCATCTCTCCCGTCCCATAACCCCATACACCCACTCCCGTCCCTTAAGGAGGGTCACCTGCTTTTTTTTCTCTATCTCTCCTTTTCTCTCTTTCTCTGGCTTTTATCCATTTGGCCCAATTCAGCCAACTGTTTTAAGGCGTTTATCCCCGTCCAGGTGTCAATTTCATCCTGACGAGCGTTAGCGAGTCATCATTGTATGGAGAAATCCGGCTTCGCCGGAGAAATTTTTCTATCGAAAAATGTACACATTTAACTTGTTGGCAAAACTAAAATATATATATATATACTGGCTCGCTACCACTCGCCAGGAAAATATTGACACCTGGATGGGGGTAAACGTCTTAAAACAGTAGGCTGAATGGGGCCGAATGGATACAAGCCAAAGAGAGAGGGAGAGAATGAGAAAAATAGCGATGTGGGCCTCCTTAACCACCCACGCCCCCGCGCGCTCCCCTCCCCCTCTGAACAGCAACCACCCACCCCTTCTGCCGTCCCCTCCCACCGTTGATATAAATCCTCCCATAACATGAATCCCGCCTTGTTTTATTTTACGGGGCATCGCAATTCACTAAGCCAGGCATTTTTCCGACCCTTATATTTTCATAGTGTTCTAAATCCAGAGTCGCTCTCGCCTCGAATTACAATATCGGGCCCCGGGATGAATACTTTCGCCGAAATTCTGAGTTTTATTACCTTACTGGCGTTTTTAATTTAATTTTCAACGGTGGGCTTCCAAGTTGGGTTCCATACCATAACTTGTAGCCCACCATAATTACAAATAAAGTTTCACGCCTTATGTGAAATCCTGGGAAAATCCTTGAGAAATCCCCCTGTAAAGAATGGAGGGGTATAAGAAATTGGGTAATTTGATAGTGATTTACCATTCCATCCTAAAATTGAATGGGCACAGTGCTGCAAATGTACTTAAGGGCGGTCACCGTTTTGTTTATCTCCTTCTCTCTCTCTCTCTGGCTTGTATCCATTTGGCACTATTCACCTACTGTTTTAAGACGTTTATCCCCATCCAGGTGTACTTTTTGTACTGGTGAGCGGTATCGAGCCAGCAATGTTTTTAAATGTTTTTTACAGCAGGCTAAGTTTGTAAATTTTTCGATAGAAAAATTTCTCCGGCGAACCCGGATATCTTCATATAGTGCTGTCTTGCTATCGCTCGCCAGGAAGAAATCGACACCTAGATCGGGATAAACGTCTTAAAATAGTTGGCTGAATGGGGCCGAATGGATACAAGCCAGAAAAGGAGAGGAAAAAACCAAAAGCAGGTGACTCCCCTTAATTAGCAAAGGTGTACTATTATGAACTCTTTATACCCTCCTGCTCATATCCATAGTTCTTAGTGGGTTTTCACTTCAATTAAGGGGAGGCAGACCGTTTATCGGGACCCCCTTCTCCCTAATGTTTAGCCCCATCAGTTTTGAGATTATACGACGTTCGGCCCATTAGTTTGGCGATTTTAGCACCTTTCGCCCCATTTCGTTGTCAATTTTAAGACCTTTCGTGCCATTTAGGTGTCGATTTTTTCCTGGCGAGCGAAAGCGAGCCTGCAATTTTTAAAGGAAACGGCCTACGGCCGGGACATTTTTCTACCGAAAAATGTACACATTCATCTTGAAAAGGGGTCTAGGGGGTGTTTTTCTAAGCTTGATGGAGATCTAGGGAGGAAACTTAAAACATATTTAAATAACTGAATTAATAGACCAAACAAACGGTCTGCCTCCCCTTAAGCCAGGAATCTTTACCATTAACCTCTACTAATTAGAAAACGGCTAGCGCTATTGGCCTGTACATTTTCACACCTCCTTACCGTTAGGCTCTTCCCAAATGGTTGAAATGTCGCCTCGATTGCTCTAGTCTGTTTTGAGTTATAAGATACTAACGCTGTTAAATCTTATAGCGGAGGTAGAATATTAGGGCACTTAATAAGATACCCGATATTATTATTATTATTATTATTATTATTATTATTATTATTATTATTATTTATGAACGTGACGATAGTGCGTTGTTATAATTATGTGTGATAAGTTTGCTTGGGAAACAGATTAACTTGCTCATGTAGTAATGAACACCCTATGTGGTGGAATGTTTCTTTTACACTATATATAAATTAGTATTGTGCTTAAGCGTTGTTTCCATATATCGATTTTGATAAGTTGTGTTCGTCCAAGTTTCGGTTTGTTTATTTTGCAAGTTTTACATTATAATTATTATTATAATATTAGTATTAGAACATTATTATGTTTATAAATAGTAGTAGTAGTAGTAGTAGTAGTAGTAGTAATAGTAGTAGTAGTAGTAGTAGTATTGTTACGGTATATGATGTGTGGCCAGATTCTACTGACTGGACTATACACAAACACCTGCTTCTCTTTGAGGCCATCCAAAAGGTCTTTATTCTATTTGGTCCAACGGGGTCCCCCTATTTGGACCTCCCGTTTCGCTCAATTAGTTGGGAAATCTTAAGATATTTCACTTCATTAGTTTGACGCCACCCATTCAGGTGTCGTTATTTTTCTAGGTGAGCGAAAGCGTAGAAGAAATCCGTTTAGAGTCAGCCGTTTTTGTTAGCCTAGGGATGAAACTAAATACATTGGTAAAAATGGCAAAAGCAAGAGAAATCACCAATGCAAATTAAACAAACGATCATAATAACCCACAGGACGTGTGATCAAATAGTGGTAAAGGTTGTGACCTGATCTTACAGGTAGTTCTAAATTCTTATCTTTAGATGACCTGCTTTTTAAATCTTTCTCTCCTTTTCTCTCTTTCCCTGGCTTGTATCCATTCGGCCCAATTCAGCCTACTGTTTTAAGATGTTTATCCCCATCCAGGTGTCGATTTCTTCCTGGCGAGCGATAGCGAGTCAGCTTTGTATGGAGAAATCCGGCTTCACCGGAGAAATTTTTCTATCGACAAATGAACAAATTTAGCTTGCTGTCAAAACAAAAATATATATATGGTGGCTCGCTAACGCTCGCCAGGAAAAATATTGACACCTGGATGGGGGTAAACGTCTTAAAACAGTAGGCTGAATGAGGCCGAATATATACAAGCCAAAGAGAGAGGGAGAGAAAGAGAAAAAAGCGAGGTGGGCCCCCTTCCTAAATCTTCCACCAAGGCCAGTAATCTGTGTTGTTGATGGCAGTGCACACAATTAGAGAAGTGGGAGCCATGCTAGTCATCGCTGTCGGATTCCATTACTTGTGTATTATTATGATACTGTGTAAAATTGGTACTGAGGATTTTGCATGCTTTTGCTAGTGTCGAGCAATGTCATTTAGTTTGACCCCTAGACTATAGGTAGTGCCAACGAACTTGATAATAATCTTGACCCCTTAACTGCTTATAACTCGGCATTAATGAAAGCAATCGGGCTGACGTTATCATTTGGGAAGAGTCCACCAGGATATAGGTGTGGATAATTACAGCCAGTTTGCTCTAGGCCCTTTTGAGTTACAGAGAGGTCAAGGATCAAGATTATTGTCAAGTTCGTTAGCGCTACCTATAACAAACACGCATTCCCAGATGTTCTTCAAAGTATATTATGACCATCCACACCCCCTTCAAACTAAATTTGTATATTTTTCTATAGCGAAATGTCACGGCCGGAGACTGATTCCTTGTAAGTTACAGGCGGGCTATCGCTCACCCAGAAAATATTGACACCTGAATGGGGTGAAGTGTCTTATTTTCCCTAACTAATAGGGTTACATATCGCGGTCATTATTGTTTAGATATTTATTTTGGAGCTGTTTCGGGCTAAATTGAAATTCCTTATTTATTCCCAACCTGCTAGCTGAATTTTGGAGTTTCTTTTATTTAGTTGGAGGCTTATTTGTAATGACCACAACTGTACACAAGGCACTATAGGTACTGACCACAACTGTACACAAGGCACTATAGGTAATGACCACAACTGTACACAAGGCACTATTTGTAATGACCACAACTGTACACAAGGCACTATAGGTAATGACCACAACTGTACACAAGGCACTATAGCTAATGACCACAACTGTACACAAGGCACTATAAGTAATGACCACAACTGTACACAAGGCACTATAGGTAATGACCACAACTGTACACAAGGCACTATAGGTAATGACCACAACTGTACACAAGGCACTATAAGTAATGACCACAACTGTACACAAGGCACTATAAGTAATGACCACAACTGTACACAAGGCACTATAAGTAATGACCACAACTGTACACAAGGCACTATAAGTAATGACCACAACTGTACACAAGGCACTATAGCTAATGACCACAACTGTACACAAGGCACTATAGATAATGACCACAACTGTACACAAGGCACTATAGGTAATGACCACAACTGTACACAAGGCACTATAAGTAATGACCACAACTGTACACAAGGCACTATAAGTAATGACCACAACTGTACACAAGGCACTATAAGTAATGACCACAACTGTACACAAGGCACTATAAGTAATGACCACAACTGTACACAAGGCACTATAAGTAATGACCACAACTGTACACAAGGCACTATAGGTAATGACCACAACTGTACACAAGGCACTATAGGTAATGACCACAACTGTACACAAGGCACTATAAGTAATGACCACAACTGTACACAAGGCACTATAAGTAATGACCACAACTGTACACAAGGCACTATAAGTAATGACCACAACTGTACACAAGGCACTATAAGGTAATGACCACAACTGTACACAAGGCACTATAAGTAATGACCACAACTGTACACAAGGCACTATAAGTAATGACCACAACTGTACACAAGGCACTATAAGTAATGACCACAACTGTACACAAGGCACTATAGCTAATGACCACAACTGTACACAAGGCACTATAGATAATGACCACAACTGTACACAAGGCACTATAAGTAATGACCACAACTGTACACAAGGCACTATAAGTAATGACCACAACTGTACACAAGGCACTATAAGTAATGACCACAACTGTACACAAGGCACTATAGGTAATGACCACAACTGTACACAAGGCACTATAGGTAATGACCACAACTGTACACAAGGCACTATAAGTAATGACCACAACTGTACACAAGGCACTATAGGTAATGACCACAACTGTACACAAGGCACTATAGCTAATGACCACAACTGTACACAAGGCACTATAGGTAATGACCACAACTGTACACAAGGCACTATAGGTAATGACCACAACTGTACACAAGGCACTATAGGTAATGACCACAACTGTACACAAGGCACTATAGGTAATGACCACAACTGTACACAAGGCACTATAAGTAATGACCACAACTGTACACAAGGCACTATAGGTAATGACCACAACTGTACACAAGGCACTATAGGTGAAGGAATGCTTTGAACCAAATTACTATGGGTGTCAGAGGCCGTGTGGCATCGTTTTTGGGGAATAACTTATTAACAATCAGTTGGATCAGTATGATATTTTGCCACAGAGTGTTTCACACCGTCCTCTAATTTCCGTTAATATTATGCATTACCAAAAACGGAGAATTAAGCCACTTGTCCCTGGGTCATGAGGTTAAAGTCACACCTGAATGACTAAGAAACGGACAAGGCTACTGTGGCGTACTTGTTAAAGCCACCAAACCAATATTGCTCTTCCATCAAACGCGGTAGTTATCAGCCACCACACAACCTTACTAGCCTTTACACTCAAGTTATCTGTCACTATCAAATATAAATATGCACAAATACATATTTATTGTACATTTATATTTGATAGTGACAGATAACTTGAGTGTAAAGGCGATAGTCGGGTTGGGTATGGCTGATAACTACCGCGTTTGATGGAGGAGCCATAATGGTTTAGTGGTTTTCATAAGTATGCCACGGTAGCCTTGTCCGTTTCCTAGTCATTCAGGTGTGACTTTAACAGGGACAAGTGGCTTAATTCTCCACTTTTGGTAATGCACAATATTAACGGAAATTTGGGGACGGTGTGAAACAAGCTGTGGCAAAATATCATACTGATCCAACTCTAAGACATAAATCCTGGCCCAATATAACCCGGAACAGCAAGACAAGCATCATCAATATTAGGGGTAAAAATGTAAAATTCGGTTCAGATCGCGATACCTTTGAGAATTTATGGCCACGATTTACGTCCAAGAGTGTACAGTGTTTCATATTTGATTTGTACGGCAGTGAATACCATCAAATATTAAAGAGTGAACTGTGTGTTTGGAAATTCAGCAGCTTTATTGTTCGCTATATGTTTTTACTTTCATCCTGATATTTGCCAACATGTAGCGAATCCGATTGCATCTGTTACAGTTTGCAACATTCAATTAACTCCATCAAGTAAAATAACGCCACTTCTATAATATGCTATGCGCCCAATCCGTACCGGTGCCGGCCTTTTCAATGTATGCTGGCTACTATTAGACGAGTTTATTCAGCTTAGGAAAGACGTCTACACATGAAAAGGCTTCACACTATCTCAATGAACCCTTCTTACTACCACAAGTCATTCTTAAACTGCAAACAATTGTCTAAACATAGCTAGCATAATATCTAAAGGACGACTCGGGTACAGAAGGGGTTAAGGATTTATAGGGGTCAATAATGTTGATCCATTGTGAAGACTCGAACTAATTATACGAGCCTCAATAATGTAAATATCAGGTAAGATATTTATAAGAGATTCAATTCAGCCCAAGACCGTTTCCAAACTGTATGGTCAGCATTAAGGGGGGTCACCGGTTTTTGTCTTTTCTCTCCTTTTCTTTATCTATTTGGCTGTATTCATTCGGCCCCAATTAGCCTACTGTTTTAAGACGTTTATCCCCATTGAGGTGTCGATTTTTTTCCTGGCGAGCCATAGCGAACCAGCATTTTATTGGGAAATCCGGCTTCGCCGGAGAAATTTTTCTATCGAAAAATGTACAAATTTAGCCTGCTGAAAAACAAATATAAAACAAATATGCTGGCTGCCTACCGCTCGCCAGGAAAAAATTGACACCTTCATGGGGATAAGCGTCTTAAAACAGTAGGCTGAATGGGACCGAAGGGATACAAGCCAGAGAAAGAGAGAAAAGGAGATAAAAAAGGCAGGTGATCCCCCTTAATGGCCGCGACAGTACAGTAGAGTATAAACCATCACGACTTGTACAATGCTTATACAGTACAGTAGAGTATAAACCATCACGACTTGTACAATGCTTATACAGTACAATAAAGTATAAACCATCATGACTCGTACAATGCTTATACAGTACAATAAAGTATAAACCATCATGACTCGTACAATGCTTATACAGTACAATAAAGTATAAACCATCACGACTTGTACAATGCTTATACAGAACAATAAAGTATAAACCATCACGACTCGTACAATGCTTATACAGTACAATAAAGTATAAACCATCATGACTTGTACAATGCTTATACAGAACAATAAAGTATAAACCATCACGACTCGTACAATGCTTATACAGTACAATAAAGTATAAACCATCACAACTTGTACAATGCTTATACAGAACAATAAAGTATAAACCATCACGACTCGTACAAAGCTTATACAGTACAATAAAGTATAAACCATCACGACTCGTACAATGCTTATACAGTACAATAAAGTATAAACCATCACAACTCGTACAATGCTTATACAGTACAATAAAGTATAAACCATCACGACTTGTACAATGCTTATACAGTACAATAAAGTATAAACCATCACAACTTGTACAATGCTTATACAGTACAATAAAGTATAAACCATCACAACTTGTACAATGCTTATACAGTACAATAAAGTATAAACCATCACAACTTGTACAATGCTTATACAGTACAATAAAGCATAAACCATCACAACTTGTACAATGCTTATACAGTACAATAAAGTATAAACCATCACAACTTGTACAATGCTTATACAGTACAATAAAGTATAAACCATCACAACTTGTACAATGCTTATACAGTACAATAAAGCATAAACCATCACAACTTGTACAATGCTTATACAGTACAATAAAGTATAAACCATCACAACTTGTACAATGCTTATACAGTACAATAAAGCATAAACCATCACAACTTGTACAATGCTTATACAGTACAATAAAGTATAAACCATCACAACTTGTACAAATGCTTATACAGTACAATAAAGTATAAACCATCACAACTTGTACAATGCTTATACAGTACAATAAAGTATAAACCATCACAACTTGTACAATGCTGGTCTACAGTACAGAGTGAGAACTGAGCGATCTCTGCCATACCCATAGCTGACTGTTCCTTTTACTTATATATTTTCTAGATCTCAAGTGACGGCGCCTCTTCCGTGGATTGACCTCCCAATCTACCAAGATTGGAAGCCAAAGCGTCACATTTTTCCTTTGCCCCTCAACTTTCTCTTCATAATTGCTGAGGGGCACAGGGCCCTGGGTGGGTCTTTGGTTTCCCGGGCGTTTCCGCACCCTCCTTAGCTCCCAGCCATGGAGTGGCTTCGGTCACCCAGGCTTTATTGTGGTCGGCAGGGAGGGTTCTGTGGGGGTGCTCGGTTATGGCCTTGGCCTTCAACGGGGCCTTGGGGCTGTTCGGCCAGGCAGCTTGGGGAACAACAACAACAACAACAACTTGTACAATGCTTATACAGTACAATAAAGCATAAACCATCACAACTTGTACAATGCTTATACAGTACAATAAAGTATAAACCATCACAAACTTGTACAATGCTTATACAGTACAATAAAGCATAAACCATCACAACTTGTACAATGCTTATACAGTACAATAAAGCATAAACCATCACAACTTGTACAATGCTTATACAGTACAATAAAGTATAAACCATCACAACTTGTACAATGCTTATACAGTACAATAAAGCATAAACCATCACAACTTGTACAATGCTTATACAGTACAATAAAGCATAAACCATCACAACTTGTACAATGCTTATACAGTACAATAAAGCATAAACCATCACAACTTGTACAATGCTTATACAGTACAATAAAGCATAAACCATCACAACTTGTACAATGCTTATACAGTACAATAAAGTATAAACCATCACAACTTGTACAATGCTTATACAGTACAATAAAGCATAAACCATCACAACTTGTACAATGCTTATACAGTACAATAAAGCATAAACCATCACAACTTGTACAATGCTTATACAGTACAATAAAGCATAAACCATCACAACTTGTACAATGCTTATACAGTACAATAAAGCATAAACCATCACCAACTTGTACAATGCTTATACAGTACAATAAAGCATAAACCATCACAACTTGTACAATGCTTATACAGTACAATAAAGTATAAACCATCACAACTTGTACAATGCTTATACAGTACAATAAAGCATAAACCATCACAACTTGTACAATGCTTATACAGTACAATAAAGCATAAACCATCACAACTTGTACAATGCTTATACAGTACAATAAAGCATAAACCATCACAACTTGTACAATGCTTATACAGTACAATAAAGCATAAACCATCACAACTTGTACAATGCTTATACAGTACAATAAAGCATAAACCATCACAACTTGTACAATGCTTATACAGTACAATAAAGCATAAACCATCACAACTTGTACAATGCTTATACAGTACAATAAAGCATAAACCATCACAACTTGTACAATGCTTATACAGTACAATAAAGCATAAACCATCACAACTTGTACAATGCTTATACAGTACAATAAAGTATAAACCATCACAACTTGTACAATGCTTATATAGAACAATAAAGTATAAACCATCACGACTTGTACAATGCTTATATAGTACAGCCACATAAACAAATTCCTCCCCCCCCTCCCCCCTTCCTTATATTATACTTGATGTAATTATAACTCTCTGGATTGGTTATTGAATGGGACTTGGTTTGCATTAACCCTTTGAGTATTAGCGATGTGTGATATATTGTATGCTAGCAATATTTAGACGATATTAGACATCTTAGGAAGGATCTGTGGTTGTGAAAAGGGTTGGTTGAGATAGTTTGAAGCCTTATTATTACTAAAGGTCCTTCCTAAGCTGAACAAAATCGTTTAATAGTTGGCAGAGTATGATGAAAGGGACGTCACTGGTACAGAAGGGGTTAACTAGAATATATAGTTTTGTAGTTGATGTATCGAACATTACATTGACTGTGTTGGTGGTGTAATGGTTTAGAACTTTAGATGCTTATGTTCTGGGTGTGGTGTCTCAAGTTCGAATCCTGGGAGGACCTTAATATGCTTTCATTAGTTTATTCATGTACATTAGGGTTTGTAATGGATGATTAATGTTAAGAACTGGGTGTTCCTTAAGGGGGGTTACCGCTGATGTTTTATCTTTCTCTCCTTTTCTCTCTTTCCCTGAATTGTATCCATTCGGCCCCGTTCAGCCAACTGATTTAAGACGTTTATCCCCATCCAGGTGTCGATTTCTTCCTGACGAGCGATAGCGAGCCAGCATTGAATGGAGAAATCCGGCTTCGCCGGAAACATTTTTCTATCGAAAAATTTACACATTTAGTTTGCTGTCAAAACAAAAATATTATATGCTGGCTCGCTACCGCTCGCCAGGAAAATATTGACACCTAGATGGGGGTAAACGTCTTCAAACAGTAGGCTGAATGGGGTCGAATGGATACAAGACAAACAGAGAGGGAGGGACGGAGAACAAAAAGCGAGGTGGGCTCCCTTAATTCGTAAAAGCCCACCTCGCTTTTTTTTATCTTTCTCTCCCTCTTTCTTTGGCTTGTATCAATTCGGCTCCATTCAGCCTACTGTTCTAAGACGTTTACCCCCATCCAGGTGTCAATATTTTCCTGGGGAGTGGTAGCGAGGCAGCATATATATATATTTTGTTTTGACAGCAAGCTAAATTTGTATATTTTTCGATAGAAAAATGTCTCCGGCGGAGCGGGATTTCTCCATACAACGCTGGCTCGCTTTCGCTCGCCAGGGAAAAATCGATACCCGGATGGGGATAAACGTCTTAAAACAGTTGGCTAAATGGGGCCGAATGGATACAAGCCAGGAACAGAGAAAAGGAGAAAAAAAAAACAAAAATTGAAATAATTCACGTGTGGTTTACGAAGTGGATATATTCGTTGCTGTATAACATTTCAGAGATGAAGGAATCTTATGCATGATGTTCCGTAATCGAGTATTCATTGGATCATTATAGTACATCTTAACGTTTATCAGTGTAATTTTTCCTTCAATATTTATTTAATATTTAGATACCAATACAAATTAAGTGCATATTGCTATCTATTGCATTATCATACACAATTAAATGTAAATTAATGATAACCAATTATATACAAATTAATGTTGATGTAAACGATAAGGCCTTGCTTCAAAATATGCTTATTAGTTTATGCAAGATATCCTAATGCGATTATATTCAACATGGAGATGATTTATAAGACAGGAAGGGAAAGCATAAAATGTATAAATCTTTGAATATGTTAAATCTGTATTATTAATCAATATACTTAAACATGATCATATCCTTCCGTTCTTGACTACATGTGGACGATATTATGTCAAGGGAATAATGGAATTTATCCCCCTTTGATTCCCAGAGGGCCTTCCAAACCTGAATCCAGATTGGGTAGCGAGACTAAAGAGGATATATGCGTCCAAATACTGAAAGGGTTAGCTCATAGTGTACCAGGGACGCCCCTTTTATCATATTCGGCAACTACTAGACGATTTTATTCAGCCTAGGAAGTACTTGTAGCAATAATAAGGCTTCAAACTATCGCAACCAAAATGTTTATCTACCACAGATCCTTCTTAAGCTGCATACTATCGTTTAAATATAGCTAAAATACGATATATCACACGTCATTGGTATTCAAAGGGTTAAGGGGAGGCAGTTGGTTTTTCGAGTCCGCCTCCTCCCTCTTGTTTAGCCCTATTAATTATGAGATTTGAAGACATTCGCCCCATTAGTTTGGCGATTTTCAGACTTTTTGCCCCATTTGGTTGCCAATATCAAGACCTTTCGTGCCATTTAGGTGTCGGCTTTTTCCTGGAGAGCGATAGCGAGCCTGTATTTGAAGAGGAATCGGCCTTCGACCGGGACATTTTTCTACCGAAAAATTTACAAATTCATATCAAAGTGGGGTCTTGTGGGTGTTTTTTAAAGTTTGATAGAAGCTTAGAGAGCAAGCTAAACCCCCTCCTTAAACCATTGAGCCGAACCAGTAAATTATGGTGCAGAGTACCGTCTGGGCCCCTTTAATGTGCCGCCACACAGTGATAACAACTAAATATAACTCTTGAATATTGCTGTTGGTGTTTTCCGGAGCAAACAACATTACCGGTCCCTTCCTCCGTGAAACAACACATACACAACAACATAAGCAATATATATTACCTTACGAATATCATATTTTCATATTTTCAATAACTGCATAATAAATCGTAGGCTTGTGCATATTTCTTTAACTGTCTTGAAAGCGTAATGCATAAGAGCGCGGAGTTTCGGTGTGAATATCATAGGTTCAAGTCCTTGGAGTGCCACATGTATTTGTTGATTTCATTTGTCAGCCAGAGTGGACAGAAGGGTGCTGAGCTGGTATGGTCATGTTGAACGAATGGGAGATGAAAGGCTTACAAAGAGAATATGTGAGTCACATACAAGGGGAGATAGAAGGGCAGGAAGACCCCCATTGAGATGGAGAGACTGTGTAAGACAATCTTTGGATGATAGAGGAATGACTATGGATCAGGCAAAGGAAGTGGTAATAAACAGGAATGAATGGAAAATGATTGAGAATAGATGATTGAACACGTGGTCATTTGGGGGAAGGGGTCGGGCGCAAGTTGGACTGGATAGTGGTCCATCAGGCACCTGGCCCGGGGAGACGATTAATATGAAGGGTGCGCCTGGAAGTGTGGTGGGCGGGACATTGGCTTCGGCTCCGCTGCAAGTCTGCCTGCCGAGATCGGAACCTTTCCGGGTGGTCGGGGGCCGGGGGAGTGCTGGAGCGACCTTGGTGACCCTGGTCTCTGGGTCTTCTCCTGGGTGACCGAGATGTGTGTGAGTTTGTGTTTATCTCTGTTTGTTCGTTGTTTTATGTTGTGTTTTGTGTTTTCCCTGTTCTTGCTCTGTCTTGAGACGGCCACCCCCAAGAAAAAATAAATAAATAAATTAAAATAAAATAGAAAATAGAAATAAAAAATAGGAAAAGTGGGGATTGGGCCTGAGCATAGAGATAGATAGATAGATAGATTGAGTTAAGAAGTGAAGGTGGTTGCTGAAAACATATAATTTACATTTTGACTCCCTTACGACGCACTTGGATAGTCAGGCTGTTACACGAAAAAAGCCTCTAAGACAAATGGAAAATACACAAGCAATGCATTATTAGATAGCTAATCCTTAGGAAATGTTTTTGTCAGTTCCTTGTCGATTACCGGTACCTCATACAGAGCAAATTATACAAATTATTTGTTCATAAAATCAGTATGCTGCAAAAAATAAATAAATATATATATATATATATATATATATATATATATATATTTTCTTTAATACATACGAGGTTGAAAGAAATGGCAATTTCTGCGTTGGAAATTTTATTATTCAAAGTTTCCAGGTCTCTGATGAGTTTTCGCTGGGTGGCAGGAAGTAGATGAAGGAGATGAGCAAAATTCATGGTGGTACAGGGTTACATAAATGTACATGATGATACAGGATATACGACGCGTTTCACTGGACAACCAGCATTATCAAGTAAGGAAGGAATGATATAAAAGGTAAACAGGTATAGAGGGTGGAGGATCAGAGGAGGCGAAAAAACAGGGGGCAAAAGTCTGCTATTGGTGGAAGCGTAAACTAGGAGAGAGAAGGGGGTTAACCGCTTCACGCATGCGCACTGGATGCGGGATGGTGGTCAGTAGGTGGGGTCGAAGCTGATTGGCTGCGTGTCGAGGGGCGTGGCCTAAGTTGTGTGGCGCCTGCAGAAGACGAAGCTGAAGGAGGTAGCGCGGGGGGCTGTGTCAAGGGCACCGGGGGGCGAGGAGGGGTGTTAGGTCCTGTAGGGTAGTGCCTTTTGGCAGAAGGAAGGATCTGAAGGTCCAGAGTTTGGTTGTTGATGTTGGGATGTAAGGCTTGGATATATAAAGCTTCGAGTATAGGTAATCTCCTTGGGTCACTTTCTTTATCGAGTATGGTGGTGTGTTTCTCTAACTCGTTGCGTGTGAGGTGAGGGTGGTTAGGGGTGAGATAGTGGTCTTTGATGGCTCCAGCCTGAAGGTGAAGAGTTAACCGACGTGAAAGACGAGTCTGCGTCATACCAATATAGGAATGAGGTCCACAGTCCTCATAATTACAGGTATGTTGGTAAATACGTGATCGTCGGTCATCGGGCTCTTTATCTTGGTGGAGGCTGGTTTGTTGCGGAGAACGAGGTTGGAGGTCTTGGGGGATTTGTAATAAATTATTAATTTGATTTTGTTTTCCGGGTTGGTTGGGTGGACATGCTTGGAGATTATTTCTTTTAAGACGGCCTCGTCATTTTTGTGTTCAGAGGACATGTAATTGCGGTAGAAGATCTTAATTTCATTGGGGGGGTCAATGTTGGGAGGGCTTTGGGTGTACCATTTTTCAAGATGGTGGTTGATGGTGCTGGAGATGTCGGAGTTGGAGTATCCGTTATTTACTAAAACTTGGGATAGTCTTTCTAGTTCCTGGTGGGTGTCGGCCCAGGTAGAGCAGTGCGTGAGGGCTCTCCTAACATAGGCGGAGATGGAGGATAGAAGATAACGGCGGGGGCATTCACTATCGCCGTTGAGGCATTGTCCTGTGTTAGTAGGTTTAATGTAGACGGTGGTTTTGAACCCATGGTCGTTCAGAGCTACGAGGATGTCGAGGAAGGGGAGTTGTCCATTGTTAGATTTTTCAAAGGTGAAGTTAAGTCCGGAGGAGGTCATGAAGCGACGCTGGAGTTCCTGTAGTTCGTGGAGGTCCTTGATTTGCACGAAGATGTCATCCACGTATCTACAGTAGACGGCTGGTCGTTGGGAAGCTAGGAGCTCTTCCTCGATGGTACCCATGAAAAAGTTCGCAAAAAGAACTCCTAGGGGGCTTCCCATCGCCACACCGTCTATCTGCTTGTACATGTTGCCCCGGGGGC
The DNA here is from genome assembly GCA_032716605.1 of Paralithodes platypus. NCBI lineage: Eukaryota > Metazoa > Arthropoda > Malacostraca > Decapoda > Lithodidae > Paralithodes > Paralithodes platypus. The sequence goes on from CM064490.1 coordinate 30,333,218, forward strand.
AAAGGAAGGGGGCCTCCTTGGTACACAGCTCCAGTAGTGTTTTCAGGGCCTTCTCCGGGATGTCCAGTGTAGGTGTATCAGGGCAATGATAAATTCGACGTAGAATCATGTCAATGGTCCTATCCACTGGCACGTTGGTGAACAGGCTTTCTACGTCGAGAGAGGCGATAGTGTGGTTGTTGTTACGGGGGGCGTCTCGTAAAATTTCCAAGAAATCGTGGGCTGAGTTAAGGTTGAATTGGCTGGGCAAGGGCACGTAGGGGGTGAGGAGGTTGTTCAGGGCCTTGGCGATCTGGTAGGTGGCAGTGGGGATCTGGGAGATGATAAGGCGGAGGGGGTTCCCAGGTTTGTGTGTTTTGATGGTTCCGTACGCATAACCAGGGGTGTATTCTCCGACGAGTTTTTTAAGGTGGATCCCTCCTTGTTTGGCGTTGATGGCGGTGATGGTGGTGTTGGCAATACGTTTGATTTCGTCGGTTGGGTTGCGGGTGATCTTTTTAAATTTAGTGTTGTCACTTAAGATGACGTCCATTTTTCTAGGTCACTAGTGGTAGGTCACTAGTGGTAGGTCACCACTACTCCCGCCCTACAACCTACTCTCCTCGCTGAAGCCGCCAAAACCAGAGGAACTCACCATAGCAAAATACTCAACAAACAACACTTCCAAGCTGCCAAACTATTAAGAGACAACCCCAACATCATCATCCGTCGTGCGGATAAAGCTTCCTGCCTCGTGATCCATGACAAGGAGGAATATCTTAGAAAAATGGACGTCATCTTAAGTGACAACACTAAATTTAAAAAGATCACCCGCAACCCAACCGACGAAATCAAACGTATTGCCAACACCACCATCACCGCCATCAACGCCAAACAAGGAGGGATCCACATTAAAAAACTCGTCGGAGAATACACCCCTGGTTATGCGTACGGAACCATCAAAACACACAAACCTGGGAACCCCCTCCGCCCCATCATCTCCCAGATCCCCACTGCCACCTACCAGATCGCCAAGGCCCTGAACAACCTCCTCACCCCCTACGTGCCCAGCCAATTCAACCTTAACTCCGCCCACGATTTCTGGGAAATTTTACGAGACGCCCCCCGTAACAACAACCACACTATCGCCTCTCTCGACGTAGAAAGCCTGTTCACCAACGTGCCAGTGGATAGGACCATTGACATGATTCTACGTCGAATTTATCATTGCCCTGATACACCTACACTGGACATCCCGGAGAAGGCCCTGAAAACACTACTGGAGCTGTGTACCAAGGAGGCCCCCTTCCTTTGCCCCCGGGGCAACATGTACAAGCAGATAGACGGTGTGGCGATGGGAAGCCCCCTAGGAGTTCTTTTTGCGAACTTTTTCATGGGTACCATCGAGGAAGAGCTCCTAGCTGCCCAACGACCAGCCGTCTACTGTAGATACGTGGATGACATCTTCGTGCAAATCAAGGACCTCCACGAACTACAGGAACTCCAGCGTCGCTTCATGACCTCCTCCGGACTTAACTTCACCTTTGAAAAATCTAACAATGGACAACTCCCCTTCCTCGACATCCTCGTAGCTCTGAACGACCATGGGTTTCAAAACCACCGTCTACATTAAACCTACTAACACAGGACAATGCCTCAACGGCGATAGTGAATGCCCCCGCCGTTATCTTCTATCCTCCATCTCCGCCTATGTTAGGAGAGCCCTCACGCACTGCTCTACCTGGGCCGACACCCACCAGGAACTAGAAAGACTATCCCAAGTTTTAGTAAATAACGGATACTCCAACTCCGATATCTCCAGCACCATCAACCACCATCTTGAAAAATGGTACACCCAAAGCCCTCCCAACATTGACCCCCCCAATGAAATTAAGATCTTCTACCGCAATTACATGTCCTCTGAACACAAAAATGACGAGGCCGTCTTAAAAGAAATAATCTCCAAGCATGTCCACCCAACCAACCCGGAAAACAAAATCAAATTAATAATTTATTACAAATCCCCCAAGACCTCCAACCTCGTTCTCCGCAACAAACCAGCCTCCACCAAGATAAAGAGCCCGATGACCGACGATCACGTCATTTACCAACATACCTGTAATTATGAGGACTGTGGACCTCATTCCTATATTGGTATGACGCAGACTCGTCTTTCACGTCGGTTAACTCTTCACCTTCAGGCTGGAGCCATCAAAGACCACTATCTCACCCCTAACCACCCTCACCTCACACGCAACGAGTTAGAGAAACACACCACCATACTCGATAAAGAAAGTGACCCAAGGAGATTACCTATACTCGAAGCTTTATATATCCAAGCCTTACATCCCAACATCAACAACCAAACTCTGGACCTTCAGATCGTTCCTTCTGCCAAAAGGCACTACCCTACAGGACCTAACACCCCTCCTCGCCCCCCGGTGCCCTTGACACAGCCCCCCGCGCTACCTCCTTCAGCTTCGTCTTCTGCAGGCGCCACACAACTTAGGCCACGCCCCTCGACACGCAGCCAATCAGCTTCGACCCCACCTACTGACCACCATCCCGCATCCAGTGCGCATGCGTGAAGCGGTTAACCCCCTTCTCTCTCCTAGTTTACGCTTCCACCAATAGCAGACTTTTGCCCCCTGTTTTTCGCCTCCTCTGATCCTCCACCCTCTATACCTGTTTACCTTTTATATCATTCCTTCCTTACTTGATAATGCTGGTTGTCCAGTGAAACGCGTCGTATATCCTGTATCATCATGTACATTTATGTAACCCTGTACCACCATGAATTTTGCTCATCTCCTTCATCTACTTCCTGCCACCCAGCGAAAACTCATCAGAGACCTGGAAACTTTGAATAATAAAATTTCCAACGCAGAAATTGCCATTTCTTTCAACCTCGTATGTATTAAAGAAAATTTATTACCTGGCTTTACTAACATATATATATATATATATATTGTATATATATATATATATATATATATATATATATATATATATACATATATTATATACTGTATATATATACATATATAATATATATATATATATATATATATATATATAAAAAGGAAAAGAATTGACAGGGCGCCAGGCAACATCTTTATTTTTCAAATTTTCGGCTAACCTTAAGCCATCATCAGGAACAACATTCCCTAAAAATAAGTAATATACTATTAGAACAACGCAATTTGTAAAAAATAGGGTAATGATTATCGAATCTATAAAAGGTTAAACTTACTAAATATAAACAATCCTATATTAATGTCTCACTATATATAAAATTAAAATTCATACACTAACCATGTAAAACCAGTGAAGATACCGAAAAGCAAAATAAAGACCATCACAATTGAACCATAACACATATTTTAACACATATTTTAACATTTATTAAAATATGTGTTATGGTTCAATTGTGATGGTCTTTATTTTGCTTTTCGGTATCTTCACTGGTTTTACATGGTTAGTGTATGAATTTTAATTTTATATATAGTGAGACATTAATATAGGATTGTTTATATTTAGTAAGTTTAACCTTTTATAGATTCGATAATCATTACCCTATTTTTTACAAATTGCGTTGTTCTAATAGTATATTACTTATTTTTAGGGAATGTTGTTCCTGATGATGGCTTAAGGTTAGCCGAAAATTTGAAAATAAAGATGTTGCCTGGCGCCTGTCAATTCTTTTCCTTTTGATATGGAGGTTAAGTGCCCATCTACTGCTGAAGTACTCATAACTATATATATATATATATTATATATATATATATATATATATATATACTGTATATATAGATATATAACCAAAGCCCCACCCAAGGCCCTGTGCCCCTCAGCAATTATGAAGGGAAAGTTGAGGGGCAAAGGAAAAATGTGACGCTTTGGCTCCCAATCTGCCATCCTCTAGGTTGGCAGTAGGGAGGTCAATCCACGGAAGAGACGCCGTCACTTGAGATCTAGAAATATTTAAGTAAAAGGAACAGTCAGAGTAAGCTATGGGTATGGCAGAGAATGCTCAACTCTCACTCTGATAGACCAGCCCATCACCATGCTCACCAAGTAAAACATGACAGTTGAATGGAATGAAGCGTCATATTGTCGCCAAACTAATGGGGTTAAACATCTTAAATTCTCCAAACGAATGGAGCGAAACGGACCAAATAGGGTTGATATCCTCTGCAGTATTTCTTAGCTAAAATAGAAGGTTGTGGGTCTGTACCATTAGTTGACTGTGAACAGCCTCTAGCCCAAACACAATATACAATACTATTCTTGTATCATAATGAGTTTCCTGCATTATACAGCGACTAAAATACAGTATCAAGATTCTTAAGGGGTGGTATTCGCGTTTTCTTGATCTCTTTCTCCCTCATGTTTAGCATACTTGTTTTGATATATTAAGACGTCCATTCCATTAGTTTGGCGATTTTGAGACCTTTCACCCCATTTTTTTGTCAGTATTAAGACCTATCGTGCCATTTAGGTGTCGATGTTTTCCTGGCGAGCGATAGCGAGCCTGTTATTTTGGAGATAACCGGCCGAAAAAGGTACACATTTATCATGACAGGCGGTCTAGGGGGTGTTTCTTTAAGGGGAGGTTTTTAGTTTGGTCTCTAGATATCCATCAAGCTTAAGATTACACCCCCTTGAGCCCCTTTCAAGATAAATTTGTACATTTTTCGGTAGAAAAATGTCCCGGATGAAAGCCGGTTCCTCTTAAATTACAGGCTCGCTATCGCTCGCCAGGATAAAATCGACACCTAAATTGCACGATAGGTCTTAAAGTTGACAGAAATGAATTGAAAGTTCTTAAAATCATCAAAATAATGGGGCGAACGTCTTAATATTAGAAAAGCAATGGGGCTAAACATGAGGGAGAAAAGAGTCCAGAAAAAAACTCCCTCAAGTGGATATCTCCCCTTAAGCTTGGAAACTAAATCATAAATAATTAAATGAAAACATAGACCAAAAACCAGCAGTACCCCCTTCACCTACCCTGAGATAATTGTTGAATAAAACCAGCAGTACCCCCTTCACCTACCCTGAGATAATTGTTGAATAAAACCAGCAGTACCCCCTTCACCTACCCTGATATAATAATTGTTGAATAAAACCAGCAGTACCCCCTTCACCTACCCTGAGATAATGTTGATAAAACCAGCAGTACCCCCCCTTCACCCTACCCTGAGATAATTGTTGAATAAAACCAGCAGTACCCCCCTTCACCTACCCTGAGATAATTGTTGAATAAAACCAGCAGTACCCCTTCACCTACCCTGAGATAATTGTTGAATAAAACCAGCAGTACCCCCTTCACCTACCCTGAGATAATTGTTGAATAAAACCAGCAGTACCCCCTTCACCTACCCTGAGATAATTGTTAGAAAAAACCAGCAGTACACCCTTCACCTACCCTGAGATAATTGTTGAATAAAACCAGCAGTACCCCCTTCACCTACCCTGAGATAATTGTTGAATAAAACCAGCAGTACCCCCTTCACCTACCCTGAGATAATTGTTGAATAAAACCAGCAGTACCCCCTTCACCTACCCTGAGATAATTGTTGAATAAAAAAAACCAGCAGACCCTTCACTTACCCTGAGATAATTGTTGAATAAAACCAGCAGTACTTCCTTCACCTACCCTGAGATAATTGTTGTGTAAAAACAGCAGTACCCCCTTCACCTACCCTGAGATGAATGTTGAATAAAACCAGCAGTACCCCCTTCACCTACCCTGAGATAATTGTTGAATAAAACCAGCAGTACCCCCTTCACCTACCCTGAGATAATTGTTGAATAAAACCAGCAGTACCCCCTTCACCTACCCTGAGATAATTGTTGAATAAAACCAGCAGTACCCCCTTCACCTACCCTGAGATAATTGTTGAATAAAACCAGCAGTACCCCCTTCACCTACCCTGAGATAATTGTTGAATAAAACCAGCAGTACCCCCTTCACCTACCCTGAGATAATTGTTGAATAAAACCAGCAGTACCCCCTTCACCTACCCTGAGATAATTGTTGAATAAAACCAGCAGTACCCCCTTCACCTACCCTGAGATAATTGTTGAATAAAACCAGCAGTACCCCCTTCACCTACCCTGAGATAATTGTTGAATAAAACCAGCAGTACCCCCTTCACCTACCCTGAGATAATTGTTGAATAAAACCAGCAGTACCCCCTTCACCTACCCTGAGATAATTGTTGAATAAAACCAGCAGTACCCCCTTCACCTACCCTGAGATAATTGTTGAATAAAACCAGCAGTACCCCCTTCACCTACCCTGAGATAATTGTTGAATAAAACCAGCAGTACCCCCTTCACCTACCCTGAGATAATTGTTGAATAAAACCAGCAGTACCCCCTTCACCTACCCTGAGATAATTGTTGAATAAAACCAGCAGTACCCCCTTCACCTACCCTGAGATAATTGTTGAATAAAACCAGCAGTACCACCTTCACCTACCCTGAGATAATTGTTGAATAAAACCAGCAGAACCCCCTCCACCAACCCTGAGATAATTGTTGAAAAAACCAGCAGTACCCCCTTCACCTACCCTGAGATAATTGTTGAATAAAACCAGCAGTACCCCCTTCACCTACCCTGAGATAATTGTTGAATAAAACCAGCAGTACCCCCCTTACTTACCCTGAGATAATTGTTGAATAAAACCAGCAGTACCCCCTTCACCTACCCTGAGATAATTGTTGAATAAAACCAGCAGTACCCCCTTCACCTACCCTGAGATAATTGTTGAATAAAACCAGCAGTACCCCCTTCACCTACCCTGAGATAATTGTTGAATAAAACCAGCAGTACCCCCTTCACCTACCCTGAGATAATTGTTGAATAAAACCAGCAGTACCCCCTTCACCTACCCTGAGATAATTGTTGAATAAAACCAGCAGTACCCCCTTCACCTACCCTGAGATAATTGTTGAATAAAACCAGCAGTACCCCCTTCACCTACCCTGAGATAATTGTTGAATAAAACCAGCAGTACCCCCTTCACCTACCCTGAGATAATTGTTGAATAAAACCAGCAGTACCCCCTTCACCTACCCTGAGATAATTGTTGAATAAAACCAGCAGTACCCCCTTCACCTACCCTGAGATAATTGTTGAATAAAACCAGCAGTACCCCCTTCACCTACCCTGAGATAATTGTTGAATAAAACCAGCAGTACCCCCTTCACCTACCCTGAGATAATTGTTGAATAAAACCAGCAGTACCCCCTTCACCTACCCTGAGATAATTGTTGAATAAAACCAGCAGTACCCCCTTCACCTACCCTGAGATAATTGTTGAATAAAACCAGCAGTACCCCCTTCACCTACCCTGAGATAATTGTTGAATAAAACCAGCAGTACCCCCTTCACCTACCCTGAGATAATTGTTGAATAAAACCAGCAGTACCCCCTTCACCTACCCTGAGATAATTGTTGAATAAAACCAGCAGTACCCCCTTCACCTACCCTGAGATAATTGTTGAATAAAACCAGCAGTACCCCCTTCACCTACCCTGAGATAATTGTTGAATAAAACCAGCAGTACCCCCTTCACCTACCCTGAGATAATTGTTGAATAAAACCAGCTACCCCTTCACCTACCCTGAGATAATTGTTGAATAAAACCAGCAGTACCCCCTTCACCTACCCTGAGATAATTGTTGAATAAGATATGTGTTAGGGGGAGTGTATCATTTACTATCCTGTGAACTTGAATTATATATATTATATAGGATCATGCAATTATACAACTAATGAAACACAGTATCAAAACTCTTATCCCCTTCTGTACCGGCGACGTATGTTTAAGGGGAGGTTTTTAGTTTGTTTCCTACTCCTCCAGCAATCTTAAAATTTCTCCCCCTTGAACCCCTTCCAAGATAAATTTGTAAATTTTTCGGTAGAAAAATGTCCCGGCCGAAAGCCGGTTATTCTTAAATTACAGGCTCGCTGTCGCTCGCCAGGATAAAATCGACACCTAAATGGCACGAAAGGTCTTAAAATTGACAGAATGGGGCGGAAATTCTTAAAATCACCAAACTAATGGGGCAAACGTCTTAAAATCTCAAAAGCAATGGGGCTAGACATGAGGGAGTAAGGGGTCAAGAAAAAAGAACCTCAAGTGGATATCTCCCGTTAAGTATATTCCAGATATATTTAGACGGAGTTGTGCAGTTGAAGAAGGAGCTGTGGTATTAAACAGGGTTAAGAAGGAGCTGTGGTATTAAACAGGGTTAAGAAGGAGCTGTGGTATTAAACAGGGTTAAGAAGGAGCTGTGGTATTAAACGGGGTTAAGAAGGAGCTGTGGTATTAAACAGGGTTAAGAAGGAGCTGTGGTATTAAACAGGGTTAAGAAGGAGCTGTGGTATTAAACAGGGTTAAGAAGGAGCTGTGGTATTAAACAGGGTTAAGAAGGAGCTGTGGTATTAAACAGGGTTAAGTGAGATATATTTCTGCAGTTGAAGAAGGAGCTGTGGTAGTAAACAGGGTTAAGAAGGAGCTGTGGTATTAAACAGGGTTAAGTGAGATATATTTGTGCTGTTGAAGAAGGAGCTGTGGTATTAAACAGGGTTAAGTGAGATATATTTCGAAGACTGATAATTGCTGCAGGCCCATTTTAAACTGAATAACATCGTCTAATGGTAGCCAGAATAAAGTACAAAGATGTCGCCGGTACAGAAGGGGTTAACTTCCCAACCAAGTCATAAGTGTTGCGTAAACTATGTGTTAGTGAGAGTACCTTAGTTAGTTAAGGGGGGTCACCGGACTATGTGTTAGTGAGAGTACATTAGTTAGTTAAGGGGGGTCACCGGACTATGTGTTAGTGAGAGTACATTAGTTAGTTAAGGGGGGTCTCCGGACTATGTGTTAGTGAGAGTACATTAGTTAGTTAAGGGGGGTCACCGGACTATGTGTTAGTGAGAGTACCTTAGTTAGTTAAGGGGGGTCACCGGACTATGTGTTAGTGAGAGTACATTAGTTAGTTAAGGGGGGTCACCGGACTATGTGTTAGTGAGAGTACATTAGTTAGTTAAGGGGGGTCACCGGACTATGTGTTAGTGAGAGTACATTAGTTAGTTAAGGGGGGTCACCGGACTATGTGTTAGTGAGAGTACATTAGTTAGTTAAGGGGGGTCACCGGACTATGTGTTAGTGAGAGTACCTTAGTTAGTTAAGGGGGGTCACCGGACTATGTGTTAGTGAGAGTACCTTAGTTAGTTAAGGGGGGTCACCGGACTATGTGTTAGTGAGAGTACATTAGTTAGTTAAGGGGGGTCACCGGACTATGTGTTAGTGAGAGTACATTAGTTAGTTAAGGGGGGTCACCGGACTTTTTTATCTTTCTCTCCTTTTTTTCTCTTTCCCTGGCTTGTATCCATTCGCCCCCATTCAGCTAACTGTCTTAAGACATTTATCTCCATCCAGGTGTCGATTTTTTTCCTGGCAAGCGATAGCGAGCCAGCATTGTATGGAGAAATCCGGCTTCGCCGGAGAAATTTAGCTTGCTGGCAAAACAAAAATAGATATTTTCTGGGTCGCTACCGCTCGCCATGAAAATATTGACACCTTGATGGGGGTAAGCGTCTTAAACCAGTAGGCTGAATGGGGCCGAATGGATACAAGCCAAAGAGAGAGGGAGAGAAAGAGAAAACAAGCGAGGTGGGCCCCCTTAAGCGTTAACTGGCACCAGACATTATCTCAAATACAAAATAGAACAATATTCTTGAATTATATTTAATTTCCTGTAATAATACAATAAAGAATAAAGACTCTTAAGGGGACACTGATTGCTTTTTTGGCCTATACGTTCATTCATTCATACATTCTTAGTTTCCTCGCTAGATATCCCTCAAACAGAAAAACAACCCTTATATCCCGCCTCAAGATAAATTTGTAAATTTTTGGATAGACAAATTTCCCAGCCGAAGGCCAATTTCTCTTACAATTACAGGCTCGCTATCGCTCGCCAGGAAAAAAAAATACACCTAAATGGCACGATAGGTCTTAAAATTTATAACGAAATGGGACAAAAGGTCTTAAAGTCGCCAAACAAATGGGCCGAACGTCTAAAAATCTCAAAACTAATGGGACTAAACACTAGGGAGCAAAGGGTCCAGAAAAACAGGCTATCTCCTCTTAAGCGTTAACTGGCACCAGACATTATCTCAAATACAAAATACAACAATATTCTTGAATTTTATTTAGTTTCCTAAAATAATACAAACGATAACATAACATATATAGACTCTTAATCCATTCAGTACCGGTACCATCCTTTTAACTTTGTTCTGGCTACTAAGAGACGATTGTATTCAACTTAAACAGGGCCTCAGGCAATTAACAGGCTTCCAACAATCTCATTTGACTCTTTTCACTACGACAGATCCTTCTTAAACTGCACAAAATCCTTTTAATATAGCTAGAATGTTAACCCCTTCTGTACCAGATAATTTGTTTCTCTTTCCTGCTGGCTATTATTAGACGATTTTATTCAGTTTAATAGGGACTTCCAGCAATTAACAGGCTTCGAACTCTCATGTAAGTAACCTAAATCACGATTAAAATCCTCACAAAATGACGAAGAACGGGTGAAATTTGTAGAGCTACGACGCAAAGCCAAAAAGTTAATTAAACAAAGTAAAAAGACCTTAGAGTTATATATTGCGAATCAAAGTAAAACAAACCCGAAAAAATTCTATAATTATATCAGAAAGAAAAAAGTAGTTACTTCAACTGTTGGACCGTTAGTCGATGAACATGGAGAATACACCAAAGACGAAGTACAAATGAGTAATGCCCTCAATACCTTCTTTGCATCAGTTTTTACAACAGAAGACCTCAGTGATATCCCTACACCATCGCCGATTCAGATTGATAATTCAGATGTTTTAAGCAATATCACCATTACAGAGAGAGAAGTATTGAATTGTTTAGATAAACTCAAGGTAAATAAAACGCCTGGACCTGATACAATCTCGCCTAGAGTTCTAAAGGAAACTAAGGATGAGCTCTCCAAACCACTGACATTACTATTCAATAAATCCTTGCAGTCTGGAACTATGCCTGATCAGTGGAAGATAGCCAACGTAACACCGATATTAAAAAAGGCAGCAAATCCCTACCCAGTAACTATCGTCCAATTAGCTTAACCTCAGTTGTATGTAAAATGCTAGAAACGGTCATAAGAGACAGACTCGTAAATCACTTAGAGGAAAATACCATACTTAAAGATACTCAACACGGCTTTCGTAAAAAACGTTCCTGTTTAACAAACCTCTTAGACTTCTTCCACGATATCCTCAACCTCTACGATGAGAGTAAAGCTGTAGATATTATATACCTTGATTTTCAAAAGGCCTTTGACAAAGTTCCCCACAAACGTTTACTGCTAAAACTAAAAGCGCATGGAATACAAGACGGTGTGTTGAAATGGATAGAAAATTGGCTCAGCGACAGAAAGCAAAGAGTAGTCATAAACGGTAAGGCATCTAAATGGACCAATGTAAGTAGCGGGGTACCCCAGGGATCCGTACTGGGACCAATTCTCTTTCTAATTTACATCAACGACATAGATGAGGGTCTCACCTGTACAATCTCAAAATTTGCTGACGATACAAAAATTGCAAATAGCGTACTCTCAAAAGAACAAGTTGACGATATGCAACACAATCTAGATAAATTGTCATGTTGGGCCCAAATTTGGCAAATGAGTTTCAATTCGGATAAATGTAAAGTACTACATATCGGATACCTAAATGAGAAAGCAAACTATTCGATGAATGGCACTCAGCTTAAGAATGTAAACAGAGAAACCGATCTGGGAGTAACAATATCGAGTAACCTAAAACCGAGTCAACAATGTTCAGAAGTTGTTAAGAAGGCAAACAAAATAATTGGCTTTATAGGCAGGTCATTTGAGCATAAATCCAAAGAAGTTATCCTAACCCTTTACAATTCCTTAGTCCGCCCTCTTCTGGAATACTGCGTTCAATCCTGGTGCCCTTATTACCAAAAAGATATAAACAAGCTAGAACGAGTTCAACGTAGAGTTACCAAAATGATACCTAGCCTAAAGAACAAACCATACGAAGAGCGTCTTAGATAATTAAATATATTTCCTTTAACCCAGCGCAGATTAAGAGGTGACTTAATTCAAGTGTTCAAAATCATCAAAGGCATCGACAATATGAACTGTAGTAAGTACTTCACTATCCACCAATCTAATTACACGCGGGGAAACGGTTGCAAAATTATTGGTAAATCTTTTAACTCACACGAATCTAAGAATTTCTTCTTCAATCGAGTTGTCAACTTGTGGAATGGGCTTCCCCGAGACGTTATAGACTGCATCACCGTTGATTCATTTAAACTCCGCCTAGACAAATATCTCGCATCAAACCCGCGACTGACTGCGTTTGTAAATGAATAACTTTATTTTATTCCCTCCTCAGTTGCTAACCCATCTGTCCCCTACTAACTTCCTAATCCTGCCTCGGACATTAGTTCCAGGGCAGTAATTCCCTTTCCAATGTTCCCTTACCCACTCTAAACCACTGTTTGGACACTTGCCCCTTTGTACTTTGTAACCCTTTTTACTACCACAGATCCTTCTTAAACTGCACAAAATCGTCCAAATAAAGCTAGAATAATATCATAATACGTCCTCGGTATAGAAGGGGTTAATGCCCCAATCAATAAATATTTATTGAGTGAAGTATGTGGTGTTCGGGAGAGCATTATTCAGTTTAGTGTGAACTTGGCCCCGGCTATATCCCCCGTTCATCCGCCGTAATCCCCACAACACGGACTGGAGGATCTCGTATAACCGGGGAATAACGCCACTACAATTTGGGAAGGTTCACACTACAAAACGAATTGTATTATAATTGATCACGAAGCCTTTTAACTTGGTCAATGTTTGCGATAATCATATATTTGTCTTGTCATCTGTATTCGATTTAAGGGGAGTGACCTGCTTTTTTCTCTCTTCTGTTCTCCCTATGTTTGGCTTGTATCCATTTGGCCCTATCCAATCTACTGTTTTAAGACGTCTATCCCCATCCAGGTGTTGATTTCTTCCTGGCGAGCGATAGCAAGCTAGCATTGTATGGAGAAATTCGGCTTCGCGGGAGACATTCTTTGACAAATTTACATATATTGCTTGTTGTCAAAAACATTATAACAATTAAGCTGGCTCGCTAACGCTCGCCAGGAAACAAAATCGACAGCTAGATGGGGATAAACGTCATAAAACAGTAGGCTGAATGGGGCCGAATGGTTACAACCCAGAGAGAGAGAGAGGAAAAAACGACGTGGGCCCCCTTAATCAAGCTTCAAGGACTTTTGAGGTATATTATAGTATTACATAAAAATATATATCCAGATTCAGGAATATAGTGGTCTTGATTTGGAAATTACTACCAGATGGATGGGACTCTTCAGCCTTGGTCGGTAACCAATCTAGGGGAGACAACCTTATAATAATCCATGTAGGTTGGACTAGTCAGCCTTGGTTGGCAACCGTCTTAGAAAATATACCTTATACAAACTATCTAGTTGTTGGATTTAGTAGAAATGAGATCCCTATAATAGCTACCAACCTAAGCTGGTGACATATGTAAGTTTTTTTCTGGCAATAATGTTCAGCAATTCTCGTCTTGCCGCTTTTAAATTTAAGACTAATCAGTATTCAACCATCTGTCATAATCTTCCTTCCATCAACTTTCGGACACTAACTTAACTCTTTTGGTTAGGCAGATTATGTTGGTAAGAATACGCCATAGTGGCTATTTCCCCGCTAATTTTGCTCAATATACGTCGCCCTAGAGCCATATACGTAGCCCTGAGTGATTTGGAACAAACTCCAATGACAAATTTGGGTCGAACTCCCCTCATCACAGTCACCATACCCTCCCTACCTCCTCACATTATCGAGGAAATTCGATAAATTCTTATCTGGCTTAGTAACTGAAAGCCGACCTCCCACAATATACTCTCAAACGAAATATACAATTTTCTTGTTCATTTCCACTCGCGATAACTTGATGATATTGCCGTTTGTGTTTATTTTAAGCTTCTGAAACTATTGGGACTGGATGAAAAACGCCATTAACAAATCTAGGAAGAGGTAATTACCTTGATATAGTCTAGAAAACACAGAGATAAAGCATTCATTACATAATATGGGACATAATTCATGATCATAAACAAAGGATTATCTGGTTTGCAGAGTTGAGCGAAGTTGTCTATCGTCAAGGAAGTAGCGGAAATATGGCGATCATTATATATTAACTCATCGGCTATGACAATCTTCTCGAGAAGTTTTACTGGTGGGCTGCGACACTCCTCTCGGAAGAAGATATGAGAAACACATACCAAAACACTTCAAATAACAAAAATAAGATTTGTGACTGTCAGGGCTATAGGGGTGATAATCCAATGACATTTACTGCCCCCCATCTTGCCTCCACCCTGCTCCTCCCATTTCCTCCCTCCATCCGACCAATACGCCCATATGCACTGCCGATTTCGTGCCACATTTTCAACTACGACCACCGTAACACCTCAACCATGCATCTTTTGGGTATTCATATACAGTATACATGGTTGGATGAGGAATTGCATTTCCTACACGATGCTGTGGTTTTCGTTGAGTTTTGGAAGTCGCTAAATCGACCTAGGTCTAGCACAGGGCAATAGTGATTCCTAGGGGGTCTAGCATCTCCTGGGTTAATTATAGGCAGCTTGGAAGTTGAACAGTATATATTTGGGTAAGGCACAATTGTTATCACATATTATTACCCAAGGCACATTCATATATTCGCATATACATTGATCTATACCAGTAAATTAATATAGATACTATAAGGTATGAATTTAATCTTAAACACATATATTAAGAAAATAAATATCATATTGGATCAATAAAAGAAAATATAATGTTCAAACTACAGTAGACAAAACAAAATAATGTCAAGTCATGACTAAAACACCTCTTCTGTGTACACACATCCTACCTCAACCAATGCACCAATCACATTGATATACAGTAAGTCTGGGTAGCAAACCTCTGGTTTGTGTAGCCAACTCAGGCAGTACTACCAATGCATATCATTTCGTCAGCTGCAGTATAGCCCTTTGTTTACATAAAAGTAAATATACGTCAGTGACATGGAAAGGGTTAAAAGAACCTCGAAATGTTATGAGAAATAACATACTCATCAGAAATTGTCATAAAAATCGCTTGTGTTACATTACCTTATAATTGGATCTGTATAGAGCACAAATGTGGAAACACCAAGGTGCATTATGCAATAAGGGTTTTAGAACTTGCTTTTCAAGGTTCAAAGATTCAAAATGTTGCATTCTTATCAATCCTCACGACTGTACGAGATATTTACTATTTCATGATAAATATCTTACATGTACAGTCATGAGCCATAATACCTGCACTTCCATTCGAATATTTGAATCTTAAAAGCCAGGGGATGAATCTTCTTGGAGATGCAGAGGGTTGAATTGTCTTGCTTGAGTTCGATACAGATTAAGATGGTTGTGCAGGAATTATGGCTCATGGATGTGCACTCTGCACATTACGACAAAAATCGTGGTTCAGTATGAACCCTCGAACAGCAAATCGAACCTTCGAAATATATATAATAGGTATGGAATTAATGAGAAGTTTCGTTTCAGTTTGGGATGGCTACGAAAACATAAGCCACTAATAATGTTCTAGAGTGTACACTTCTGAAACAATTACAGCGTTCCAGTCATTACTCAACAAGGGACTGGAGTTCTCGAAAGGAAGATCCAGTCCTAACGCCATTCTTGACTTAAGAGTTTTATTGCTTAATAATCGAGACAGGTTGATAGCCTCTGAAGTTCTATTTCAATTAACTAACTTCTCAACAAGGCACTGGAGTTCTCGAAAAGGTGCTCCAGTCCTGACGCCATTCTTGACTTGCAGTGTGCCGGCTAAGTAATCAAGAGGGGTCGATTGCCTCTGAAGTCCTATTTTAACTAACTTTACCCAACTACTCTACGCAGCATGACATAAATCTGTCCTGGGCTGGCCTGCATCCAAGTGTCGTGGTCTGACTCTCTATAACTATATACAGGGGGCGTAGAATTCAGTTACCAAGTTTTGGCCTACATTAAGGGGAAGTTTTTTTCTGGACCCCTTTTCCCTCATGTTCAGATCTATTAGTTTTGAGATTTTAGGATGTTTGTCCCATTAGTTTGGCGATTTTAAGAACTTTCGTTCCATTTCTTGCAATTAAGATGTCGATTACTTCCTGGCGACAAAGCCTGTAATTTAGAAGGGGATACTTTACTACAGAAAAATGTACATTTGAGGATGCTTTTTTTAAGCTTGGTAGAGGTCTAGGGAGCAAATGAAAAATAATAATAATAATTAACTTGGTAACCGAAATCTCCACCACCATATATACAAATTCGCAAGACCCTCCCACTTTGTTACGTCTGCTACCTTCATTTCAACATGCGGAAAACACACACTCTTAGCTAAGAATCTAAGCCCTCGATCATCAAAACACACACTCTTAGCTAAGAATCTAAGCCCTCGATCATCAAACCACACACTCTTAGCTAAGAATCTAAGCCCTCGATCATCAAAACACACACACTTAGCTAAGAATCTAAGCCCTCGATAATCAAAACTAGCCTCCAAAGAACAGCATTAGGTAAAGAGTTAATGAGAAGATTCAATTTAGTTTGACTTAGCTTCAAAAACTGGAAGCCACAAAATATATCCTAGAGAGTACAATCGGCGGCAGAAGTTCTCTCACCTCTCCTGCTTATCAGCTCTAACACCTTCTCTCCCCCATCACCCTACGCCTTCACAACCACACACCTCACAGTGTGCCATCTGGTGGTAGAAGTATGCACGTTTTGTACACCTAACATTTTCGAGTCTATGAATATCGCGGTCACAGTGAGGCGACAGGACTTTTGCCACAGACTGTACAGTACTCTGGATAGGGTTATTAAAGTGTCCATAATAATTTGGTGTATTGGTAGTCATAATTCAAGCTCCTTTAAATATAGAATGGTATATTTCTATGAACATATCCAATTATTTTGTGTACACCTACTGCCAAATGTTCGAGAGCTCTTGCGATATCCTTTATACAATTATAGCTATTTAGATTGATAAGATCAAATCAGCTATATACTGTATTAATTAATACATATTTTATATATATATAACTGATCTGAATAAGGTTGAATAACCTTATGAATTAATTTCATCTGGGGGATATCCCCAACTGTAATAAATTCTACAGCACTAAGCGACGAAGGCTATATAGCACTGGAAACTGTCGTAGCATAGCCGAGATTCGAACCCACGCGGCTAGTCGTCACCAACTAGCGCTAGAGCCTTAGCCCGTTAGACCACGACAGCTCCATCTAATTGGATATATTTGAATGAAAGATAGTCGCAAGAGCTCTCGAACGTTTTTCAGTAGCTGTACATTTATTATTCTTATTTGATTTATAACTTGAATAATATTTTTTTGTGTTAACTAAAAGAGGTATTTGCATTATAAGCTGGCTAATACTATACGATAATATCCAGTGTATGTAGGATCTCAAATTTAAAAAATCTCTCTAGATCTTTCCTAAGCTGAGAACAACCGAATATGGAGATTATGAGCCAAATGAAATAAGTTGGCCTATTCTTGCATCTACAGATTATCCTTGAACTGAGTAAAATTGGATAATGTATGGCTAAAAAATAATATTATATATTACTCTCCAACTTATACAGATATTTGAAAAGCCGAATGAAATTGAATAAAATGAATGAGAAAAAATGGACTGAAGAGGCCTTAAGGGGAGATTTCCACTTGAGGGATTTTTTTCTTTACGCCTTTCTCCCCCATGTTTAGCCCCATTGATGTTGAGGTTTTAATACGTTCGCCCCATTAGTCTGGCGATTTTAAGAACGTTCGCCCCATTTCTGTCAATTTTCAGACCTTTTGTGCCATTTACCTGTCGATTTTATCCTGGCGAGCGATAGCGAGCCTGTAATTTAAGAGGAATCGGCCTTCGGCCGGGACATTTTTCTACCGAAAAATATACAAACTTATTTTAAAAGGGGCTCAAGGGGGTGTAATATTAAAAGGGGCTCAAGCGGGTGTAATATTAAGCTTGATGGAGTTCAAGGAAACAAACTAAAAACCTCCCCTTAAGGGGGGTCACTGTTTTTGTTTTATATATTTCTCTCCTTTCCTCTCTTTCCCTGGCTTGTATCCATTCGGCCCCATTCAGCCAACTGTTTTAAGACGTTTGGCTCGCATTGTATGGAGAAATCCGGCTTCGCCGGAGAAATTTTGATATCGAAAAATTTACAAATTTAACTTGCTGTCAAAACAAAAAATATATATATATGCTGGCTCGCTACCGCTCGCCAGGAAAATATTGAAACCTGGATGGGAGTAAATGTCTTAAAACAGTAGGCTGAATGGAGCCGAATGGATACAAGCCAAAGAAATAGGGAAAGAAAGAGAAAAAAGCGAAGTGGGCTCCCTTAATATTCCGGACTTAGGACTAGTGAATTATAACTCCCTAATTCATCAAAGGCCGGGGAGTCAGTAAAGTTAATAGATCTGACGAAGACATCACAATTTTCTGGCGTCTTCATGAAGTCTGAAAATTATTAACCTCCTTCGAATTTCGAATATTTTAAAACGCTTCACCTCATTTATTTGGTGAGTCTGGAACACTCCACCTATTTTCCCCCATGGGTTTGCTAGTGTACCATGATTGCGCCTCCAATAACTGTCCAAACTCCAATAACTCCAAATCCTTGTCCGCCCCTGTACACTCTAAAGCCGGTATCACACGAGTGCTTTTATAGTCAACATTCGATGATCAACATTTTTCTGGCAACATTTATTGAGTATTTTGCACTGGTATCGGAAACTAGACTGATGATTGATGAATGTATGTATAACAAATATCTTAAATGTTTACTTCATAAGCTGCAAGACCAATGTTAAGGATAAATGTTAAGTGAACAATTGCTCGTGTGATATCAGCTTATGACCTAAATCCTGACCCAAAATCAACCCTCGAGCAATACAATAAAACGAGTCTTCCAAATGTAAATATTAGATACCGTGTAAGTAATTAACAGATTGGATTCAGTTCGGTATATATAGATTCCATAACGTAAAGCCAGGTTTATGTCCCAGAGTGTACAGTACAGTCGTGTCTTTTGTTTCCTTCATACACATGAAACACAATTACACAAAATATCTTAATAACCTACAAAGACATTGAACCAGAAAATACTAAGATACAAAAGAGTTTCGAACACTTATCAACATTTATTATATTTTTCGTGAAGATGAACATTTACATTCTTTTATTGAACCAGTTATAGACCAGAGAGAGAGAGAGAGAGAGAGACGTAATATACAATTGGAGTTTATATATACTAATATCTAGCAAATCAAAAACAAATGCGAGTCTCACCCATATTAGAAGAGAGGGAGAGAGAGAGAAAGGGGGGGGGGGTAGAGTGCAACCAAGCGAGGAGAGAGGGCGGCACCCACCACACCGCCCCGTAACTTTCCATGTCTGGCAATAGAGGGCGGGAGTGTGTGT
Source organism: Paralithodes platypus (assembly GCA_032716605.1). Classification (NCBI taxonomy): domain Eukaryota; kingdom Metazoa; phylum Arthropoda; class Malacostraca; order Decapoda; family Lithodidae; genus Paralithodes; species Paralithodes platypus. The sequence continues at coordinate 30,352,867 of CM064490.1, forward strand.
GTCTGTGCGCCTGAGTGAGGGGGCCTGGCTCGCGTTACCTTGACTAACAGTGTACATGTGTGGACCTGGCTTGGGCTACCTTGACTAACAGAATTAGTGTGTGTGGACCTGGCTCGGTTTACCTTGACTAACAGAGCTAGTGTGTGTGGACCTGGCTTGGGCTACCTTGACGAACAGTGTACATGTGTGGACCTGGCTTGGGCTACCTTGACGAACAGTGTACATGTGTGGACCTGCCTTGGGCTACCTTGACTAACAGTGTACATGTGTGGACCTGGCTTGGGCTACCTTGACTAACAGTGTACATGTGTGGTCCTGGCTTGGGATACCATGACTAACAATGTACATGTGTGGACCTGGCTTGGGCTGCCTTGACGAACAGTGTACATGTGTGGACCTGGCTTGGGCTACCTTGACTAACAGTGTACATGTGTGGACCTGGCTTGAGCTACCTTGACGAACAGTGTACATGTGTGGACCTGGCTTGGGATACCTTGACTAACAGTGTACATGAGTGGACCTGGCTTGGGCTACCTTGACGAACAGTGTACATGTGTGGACCTGGCTTGGGATACCTTGACTAACAGTGTTAATGTGTGGACCTGGCTTGGGCTACCTTGACTAACAGTGTACATGTGTGGACCTGGCTTGGGCTACCTTGACTAACAGTGTACATGTGTGGACCTGGCTTGGGCTACCTTGACTAACAGTGTACATGTGTGGACCTGGCTTGGGCTACCTTGACTAACAGTGTACATGTGTGAACCTGGCTTGGGCTACCTTGACTAACAGTGTACATGTGTGGACCTGGCTTGGGCTACCTTGACTAACAGTGTACATGTGTGGACCTGGCTTGGGCTACCTTGACTAACAGTGTACATGTGTGGACCTGGCTTGGGCTACCTTGACTAACAGTGTACATGTGTGGACCTGGCTTGGGCTACCTTGACTAACAGTGTACATGTGTGGACCTGGCTTGGGCTACCTTGACTAACAGTGTATATGTGTGAACCTGGCTTGGGCTACCTTGACTAACGGAATACGTGTGTGTGGGCCTGGCTTGGGTTACCTTAACTAACAGTGCTAGTATGTATGACACTGGCGTGGGGTACCTTGACTAATATAGGACGTGTGTGGAGCCTGGCTTGGGATACTTAGACTAACAGAGTACATGTGCGAGAGCCTGGCTTGGGGTATCTTGACTATCAGAGATTGTGCATTTGGGGCCAAGCTTCTGGTATCTAGAATAACAGAGTATGTGTGTATGAGACTTGGCTTGGCATACCTATTCTAACATACTTTTGGTGTATGGGGCCTGGCTTGGGATGCCGAGACTAACAGAGTCTCTATGTGTGGGTTCTGGTTTGCAATACATACACAAACATTCACATGTGTGTGGTGGGCTTGGTTTGGGGTACATAAGGGGGCCCACCTCGCTTTGTTCTCTTTCGCTCCCTCTCTCCATTCAGCCCACTGTTTTAAGACTTTTACCCCCATCGAGGTGTCAATATTTTCCTGGCGAGCGGTAGCGAGCCAGCATATATGTATTTTTTGTTTTGACAGCAAGGTCAATTTGTAAATTTGTCGATAGCAAAATTTCTCCGGCGAAGCCGGATTTCTCCATACAATACTGGCTCGCCATCGCTCGCCAGGAAGAAATTGACACCTGGATGGGGATAAACGTCTTAGAACAGTAGGCTGAATGGGGCCGAATGGATAAAAGCTAGAGAAAGAGAGCAAATGAGAGAAAGAGTACAAAAAAACAGGTGACCCCCCTTAACTAACAGAGTACATGTGGCTTGGGATACCTTGACTAACAGAGTACGTGTGTGTGTGAGGCCTGGCGTGGGGTAACAGAATAACACAGTACACTCTACCAAAACATATCTTTATATTAACGCTCTAAACATTCTGAAAGTGGGTCGAAATCTTATGATAATACCTCACAGATGTATGTGTCACCCGATTCATTCCGTTCACACTAGATTATCTACAGCTCACCAGTGTAAAGATTGTTTCTTGGTCGAGTGTGTGTGGGGTCAGAGTTGGGATACCTTGACTTAAATACTATAGTATGTGTTTGGTGGATATGACTTGGGGTACCTTTCCTAACATAGTACGGGAGTGCGAGGGCTTGGCTTGGATTACCTTTACAATCAGAGTAGGCTATGTGTGTGGAAGCCTGGCTTTTATAAATCGATTAAACAATTATCTTGTTCTATACCCCCGATTAACTTTGTTGTGGGCATATTTGCCTTTTGTTTCCTACATATACTGTAGCCTACATATACTGTAGCCTACATATACTGTAGCCTACATATACTGTAGCCTACATATACTGTAGCCTACATATACTGTAGCCTACATATACTGTAGCCTACATTATACAAAAAAGTAAATGTATATAAAAGAGGCCATACAGGTTGACACTAAAGCGGGTATCACACAGGCACTAATCTGGCCAACCAACTGGAATCTGGACAATATGTTGCCGAGATTGTGTTGCTCCGACGTCAAGCGGAGCAACTAATTGTCGTCGGTCGTGAGCGAAAACCGTTGGCCAAGTCGCCAACCTGTATTCAAATAAATCGGTTAGCATTGCTATTTACCGATATAGTATGCTATGCTATGCAATTAAGTCTTCACTTTAACGAAATAATGCCTAGTCTGTCGAAGTACACGGCGTATATAAATATATCTAGTATGAACGTTCGGGAAAATATGATTAAACTCGTCACATCATGAAAGACGGCAAACATTGCCACAACTGTCAGGGTATATTGTCTTATTTAACATTATAAATGCTTTATTTTATATTTGTGACCTTGGAGACATGTTATGGTGATATATAGATATTATATCTGCAGCAGGTGTAGTTAATTGACTTCCTATACAGTATTTTCATACATAATGCACTGCTTGTTATTAGGCTATAGCCTAGCCTACTACATGCAGCCTCTCTAGGCTTCACTCGCTGCTGCATTTCTTTTACACAATACCAGCAGATAAATTTATATGTATCATAATTATGACAGTATTATATTAGTTTGTTTTATCCACCGTTCACCACCGCCATTGGCTCTCCTCTTATATTAGTTTGTTTTATATTAGTTTGTTTTATCCACCGTTCACCACCGCCATTGGCTCTCCTCTCACACTACTGATCCACCTGGTGAACAAGCCTACGTCTTTTCTATCCTAAATGACCTAGAGCAGTTAGTTCAGCAACCCACCCGTATCCCGGATCGCATCGGAGATCGGCCCAACATTCTTGACTTGTTTCTAACTTCTAACCCTTCTTCTTATACTGTCGATCTTTTCTCTCCTCTGGGCTCCTCCGACCATAAACTTATCTCTGTCACCTGTCCTATCTCTCCAGTACAGCCACCCGATCCTCCTAGCCGGCGGCGCTTGTGGCACTTTGGCGCTGCCGACTGGGAGGCTCTTCGGCAGTACTTCTTTGATTTCCCATGGAATGATTTCTGCTTCCATGGCCGAGGACCCTCGGAGAGTGCTGAACGCATTACCGAGGTAATCCTATCGGGCATGGAAGCATACATTCCATTCTCTTTCTCTCAGACTAATGCTAAAAAATCTTGGTTTACTCACGCCTGTTCTACTGCTGTCCGCAATAAGGAGGAAGCATTCAAACGGTACCGACGCCTTAAAACTCAAGACTCTCATTCTTCATATGTTTCTGCCCGGAATCAAGCCAAATCTGTTCTTCGACTTGCCAAACACTCTTTCATCAATAATAAATGCACTGAACTATCCAACTCTAGCTCTTCCCAAGCTTTCTGGCATCTAGCCAAAAACCTCTCCAACAATTTCTCTTCTTCGTCTTTCCCTCCCCTTTCCCACTCTGATGGCACAACCATCACTTCTTCCTCTGACAAAGCTAAACTCTTCGCTCAAACTTTTGCTAGAAACTCCACCTTGGATGATTCCGGTGCTATTCCTCCCTCTCCGCCCTCCTCTCTCTTACTTATGCCTAATATCCTAATCTCTTCTAAAGATGTACTTTCTACCCTCTCTGGGCTTAACACTAATAAGGCGTACGGTCCGGACGGTGTTCCTCCTGTTGTTCTCAAAAACTGTGCTTCCGTGCTGACTCCCTGCCTAGGCAAACTCTTTCGTCTCTGTCTATCCTCTAACGTCTTCCCTTCATGCTGGAAGTTTGCTCACATTCAACCTGTCCCAAAGAAGGGTGACCGCTCTCAACCCTCCAACTATCGTCCAATTGCTCTTATCTCTTGTCTTTCTAAAGTTTTTGAAACTATTCTTGCTTCCAAATTTCTTAAGCATTTCTCTTCTCATAATCTGCTCTCAGATCGCCAGTATGGCTTCCTTAAGGGTCGCTCTACTGGTGATCTTCTTTCATATCTTACTAACTCTTGGTCATCCTCCTTTCGGGACTTCGGTGAGACTTTTTCTATTGCACTAGACATATCGAAAGCCTTCGATAGAGTCTGGCATAAATCTTTAATTTCTAAACTACCCTCCTTCGGTTTCTATCCCTCCATCTGTGCCTTTGTCTCTAATTTCCTTTCCGGCCGTTCCATAGCCGCGGTTGTGGACGGCCATTGTTCACTTCCTCACCCTATAAACTCCGGTGTTCCTCAGGGCTCTGTCCTATCTCCTATTCTCTTTCTAATTTTTATAAATGATCTCCTTAACTGTACCTTAATTCCCATCCATTCATACGCAGACGACTCAACCTTACACTACTCCATTAGTTTTTCAGAACGCCCCAGCCAGCAATCCCTCAACGACAAACGTAATGAAGCCATAGAACTCTTAAATTCTGATCTAAATACTATTTCCAATTGGGGCAGAGAAAACCTTGTTAACTTTAATGCTTCCAAAACCCAATTTCTCCATCTATCTACCCGTCAGGATCTCCCAGCGGACTATCCCTTATTCTTCAACAATACAAAAATCAACCCTTCATCTTCTCTCAATATTCTTGGTGTCTCTTTTTCTTCTGCTCTCATTTGGAAGGACCATATTACCAGTCTTGCTAAGGCAGCCTCCCAGAAGCTGGGTGTGCTCAACCGCCTTAGGGGGTTCTTTTCCCCTGCACAGCTTCTTGCTCTGTACAGGGGCATAGTGCGCCCTTGTATTGAGTATTGTTCACATGTGTGGGGAGGTTCCTCTCACACCGCTCTCCTAGACAAAGTTGAAAGGAAGGCCTTTCGTATCATTAACTCCCGTCCACTCACCAACTCTCTGCAATCTCTCTCTCTCCGCCGCAATGTTGCATCTCTCTCGCTATTCTATCGCTACTATAATAATCAGTGTTCCTCAGAGCTATCCCAGTGCATACCACCTCCTTTACGTAGGGCACGTGGTACCCGTCTTGCAACTCAATCCCACCCCTACTCTGTGCAACTCTCCAACCCAAGAGTGAAACGTTACTCTCAAACTTTCTTCTACTCAACAGCTGAGCTCTGGAACTCTCTCCCAGAATCAGTCTTTCCCTCTTCCTATGACTTAAATTGCTTCAAACTCCGTGTGTCCAGGCATTTTGGCTCGAACGTCCCTTGATTTTGGCCCTGTCACTCTTTCAACTATGGGGGAGGCACTCGCTATAGGCAGTTATGCCTTTTGCCTCCCTCAATCACATAGAAAAAAAAAAAAAAAAAAAAGTTCACTCATTTATATACATACATTCGTTTGACTTAAATAGTGTACGTTGTAATAGTAATTGTATATGTACGTTACAGGATAGATTACCATAAACAGGGATAAGTTTCTCTAGGTTAGTTTGAAAATTAATGTAATAGAAATTAAGAAACTAAAACCCACATAGATATTATATAATTATAGCATTGGGTACAAATTAGTCTAGAGAAGATGAATATACATAGCGTTATTCTATTAAAATGTGCAATTAGTAGTCTACCAAACATGCCGAATACACACTGTAACCATCATCTTATATAGTTCATATGTGCATTTGTTATGTAGACAGAACCGAGTAATTGTTAGGTTATGTCTTATATATATATTTACAATACACCATATATTACATAATAATTATAAGGTATTGATATTTTATAAGCATTCCCTATGTAAGGAGTGACTAATATCGCATTATTATTATTCTTCCCTGCCTTTGAGTTATCAGCATGTGTGTTTTCATGTAGTCCCTTTGGTAGACCTATTAACTATAATACGCTCTTGATCGCTCAGTAGGAAAAGGATTATTACAAAATAATATAGTTAGGCAGGGCGCGAAAGTTAAACTCCATGAGTAGGCTATGCGAGCCTCTCGCAAAAAAAAGCATGTCTACGTCGCCGAAAACTCTGTTTTGTAATGCCATAGTTATCAATGTATTCAGATTGGTAAATAGTGTTAGGTGGTCATTCTAATAAACTAGTTTACTCATCCACGGCCTTGACTATTAAATTATGTTCACACCTTATAAAATGCAGGTACATGGCTAAGGAACCGTAGATGCGCAATCCTTAAATTTGTCAAACTTTGAATACTAACCTCCCGTAAGCGTTATTTAACATTTAAATATTACATTTCGTCTATAATTTCATTTATTAGATATGATTGTGTATAGTTATTACAATTACATAAAACAGTATTGCGTGTTTTAAGCAGGTTTTGAAGCTAGGAGAACACTGTCGTCTGCAGTTGGTTGGTGATACTATGATGCCGTGTGCTAATTATTACCAACGTCGATCGTCCCGATGCAAGTTGGTTGGTCAATTGGTTGGTCGGATTAGTGCTCGTGTGATACCCGCTTAACACTACAAGGTTGGAGTACGGCAGCTGCTAGACATGGGCGCGGGGAGGAGCTACTAATTCACTCTTACAAGATCTGATGCCGCATTTCTATTCTGTCTCCTGGCTATTATTAGACAATTGTACTCAGATTAAGTGGGATGGGTATATGGAAGTCAGAGGGATAGTCGAGTTTTTGTCCTCATAATTCCCACAGATCCTTCCTAACCTGTTTAAAATCGTCTAACTATAGCCAGAATATACTGACAAAATGCGTTATAATCTTCAAAAGGGTTAAAGGAACAATAACCAATATTGCTGCTTAACATCAGTTCGTCCGACCTATTGTGGGGTATTATGTTTTGTTTAATTATTATTGAGGGGTTTGCTTATTTTTGTCACATTCGAGTACTGTATTTTCGATTATGCTATAGGCTAATGAAAATACGTTCCTAGGTCTCCTTAAAGCCCCCCCCAAAAAAAAAAAACACACAACAAAAAAAAACACACACACATACATAAAACACACAGACCTTTTTTTTAGCTAAATGTGTACATTATTAAATGATAAATGTCCTGGCTATAGGACGATTTATTCTAAGTTTCAGGCTCGCTATCACTCGCCCAGAAGAAATTGACACCTGAATTGAAAGAAGCGTCTTATTATTTCCAAACTAATGGAGTGAAACGTCTTAATCTCTCTAAATTAATGGAGCGTAACAGCGGAGGGATACATACCTTTTGCGGATGTCAATTATATTAGCAAATATCATAGCGGAAAATGTTAAAACTAGCTGATATGGAAATGTTAAAACTAGCTGATATGGAAATGTTAAAACTAGCTGATATGGAAATGTTAAAACTAGCTGATATGGAAATGTTAAAACTAGCTGATATGGAAATGTTAAAACTAGCTGATATGGAAATGTTAAAACTAGCTGATATGGAAATGTTAAAACTAGCTGATATGGAAATGTTAAAACTAGCTGATATGGAAATGTTAAAACTAGCTGATATGGAAATGTTAAAACTAGCTGATATGAAAATGTTAAAACTAGCTGATATGGAAATGTTAAAACTAGCTGATATGGAAATGTTAAAACTAGCTGATATGGAAATGTTAAAACTAGCTGATATGGAAATGTTAAACTAGCTGATATGGAAATGTTAAAACTAGCTGATATGGAAATGTTAAAACTAGCTGATATGGAAATGTTAAACTAGCTGATATGGAAATGTTAAAACTAGCTGATATGGAAATGTTAAAACTAGCTGATATGAAAATGTTAAAACTAGCTGATATGGAAATGTTAAAACTAGCTGATATGGAAATGTTAAAACTAGCTGATATGGAAATGTTAAAACTAGCTGATATGGAAATGTTAAAACTAGCTGATATGGAAATGTTAAAACTAGCTGATATGGAAATGTTAAAACTAGCTGATATGGAAATGTTAAAACTAGCTGATATGGAAATGTCATATCAAGAAGATGTGCAGGGGTAAAGCACGCACAGAGACAGTTTAAGGGGACAGTGACTGTTTGTTTGGTCTATTAATTTATTTATTCATCAAGCTTAGATAAACACCCTCTAGACCCCCCCCCCCCCTTCAAGATAGATTTGTACATTTTTCGGTAGAAAAATGTCCCGGCCAAAGGCCGATTCCACCTAAAATTACAGGCTCGCGGTTGGTCGCCAGGAAAAAATCGACACCTAAATGGCACGAAGGGTCCTAATATTGACAAATAAATTGGGTGAAAAGTAAAAAAATCCCCAAACTAATATAACCAACGTCTTAAAATCTCAAAACTAGTGGGGCTAAGCATTAGGGAGAAGGGGGAGGGGGGGGGGGGGGAGGGGGGCAGACAAAACGGTCTGTCTCCCCTTAAGACACCTAACACGTAGGAAGCTGTTTTAGCAAGAGTGGTATAACAAACAAAAAAATCCAAGAATATTGAGAGAAGAAAATGGGTTGCTTTAAGGGAGCCCACCTAGCTTTTTTTCTCTTTCTCTCCCTCTCTCTTTGGCTTGTATCTATACGGCCCTATTCAGCCTACTATTTTAAGACGTTTACCCCTATCCAGGTATTTATATTTTCCTGGCGAGCCGGGGCGAGCCAGCATATATATAATTTTGTTTTGACAGCAAGCTGAATTTGTACATTTTTCGATAGACAAATTTCTCCGGGGAAGCCGCATTTCTCCATACAATGCTGGCTCGCTATATCTCGCCAGGAAGAAATTGACACCTGGATGGGTATAAACGTCTTAAAACAGTTGGCTGAATGGGGCCGAATGGATACAAGCCAGAGAAAGATAGAAAAGGAGAAAAAGATAAAAAAAGTCGGTGACCCCCCTTAAACTTTGTCATACTTCGCAGCATACCGTGTGCTACTGTATATCTGTATTACCGTGTGCTATGTCTATGTTACCGTGTGCTATGTCTATGTTACCGTGTGCTATGTCTATGTTACCGTGTGCTACTGTATATCTGTATTACCGTGTGCTATGTCTATGTTACCGTGTGCTACTGTATATCTGTATTACCGTGTGCTATGTCTATGTTACCGTGTGCTATGTCTATGTTACCGTGTGCTATGTCTATGTTACCGTGTGCTATGTCTATGTTACCGTGTGCTACTGTATATCTGTATTACCGTGTGCTATGTCTATGTTACCGTGTGCTATGTCTATAACCGTGTGCTATGTCTATGTCTATGTTACCGTGTGCTATGTCTATGTTACCGTGTGCTATGTCTATGTACCGTGTGCTATGTCTATGTTACCGTGTGCTATGTCTATGTTACCGTGTGCTATGTCTATGTTACCGTGTGCTATATGTCTATGTTACCGTGTGCTATGTCTATGTTACCGTGTGCTATGTCTATGTTACCGTGTGCTATGTCTATGTTACCGTGTGCTATGTCTATGTTACCGTGTGCTATGTCTATGTTACCGTGTGCTATGTCTATGTTACCGTGTGCACCGTGTGCTATGTCTATGTTACCGTGTGCTATGTCTATGTTACCGTGTGCTATGTCTATGTTACCGTGTGCTATGTCTATGTACCGTGTGCTATGTCTATGTTACCGTGTGCTATGTCTATGTTACTACCGTGTGCTATGTCTATGATACCGTGTGCTATGTCTATGATACCGTGTGCTATGTCTATGTACCGTGTGCTATGTCTATGTTACCGTGTGCTATGTCTATGTTACCGTGTGCTATGTCTATGTTACCGTGTGCTATGTCTATGTTACCGTGTGCTATGTCTATGTTACCGTGTGCTATGTCTATGTTACCGTGTGCTATGTCTATGTTACCGTGTGCTATGTCTATGTTACCGTGTGCTATGTCTATGTTACCGTGTGCTATGTCTATGTTACCGTGTGCTATGTCTATGTTACCGTGTGCTATGTCTATGTTACTGTGTGCTATGTCTATGTTACCGTGTGCTATGTCTATGTTACCGTGTGCTATGTCTATGTTACCGTGTGCTATGTTTATGTTACCGTGTGCTATGTCTATGTTACCGTGTGCTATGTCTATGATACCGTGTGCTATGTCTATGATACCGTGTGCTATGTCTATGTTACCGTGTGCTATGTCTATGTTACCGTGTGCTATGTTTATGTTACCGTGTGCTATGTCTATGTTACCGTGTGCTATGTCTATGATACCGTGTGCTATGTCTATGTTACCGTGTGCTATGTCTATGTTACCGTGTGCTATGTCTATGTTACCGTGTGCTATGTCTATGTTACCGTGTGCTATGTCTATGTTACCGTGTGCTATGTCTATGTTACCGTGTGCTATGTCTATGATACCGTGTGCTATGTCTATGATACCGTGTGCTATGTCTATGATACCGTGTGCTATGTCTATGTTACCGTGTGCTATGTCTATGTTACCGTGTGCTATGTCTATGTTACCGTGTGCTATGTCTATGTTACCGTGTGCTATGTTTATGTTACCGTGTGCTATGTCTATGTTACCGTGTGCTATGTCTATGATACCGTGTGCTATGTCTATGATACCGTGTGCTATGTCTATGATACCGTGTGCTATGTCTATGATACCGTGTGCTATGTCTATGATACCGTGTGCTATGTCTATGTTTAGTACCTGGGTTTATTATTTTAGTCTTCTGTAACTTTCTCATGCTTCAATAATATTATGATTATTTGTATTATTATTATTATTATTATTATTATTATTATTATTACATATAGTAGTAGCAGTATTATAATAATAATAATAATAATAATAATAATAATTAAGTAGACGTGCCGTTTCGCCCAAAATCAAAACGGCATACCCAACTCTGCGATCGGTCACCATCATCACTACTAGTCACTATCATCATTAATATCATCAGCACTACTACTATTATAATCATCATTACTACTCTCACCATCATCACTACTACTCTCATCATCACTACTACTCTCATCATCACTACAACTTTCACCATCATCACTACTACTTACCAACATCACTAATACTGTCACCATCATCTTACAATCATCATTACTACTGTCACCATCATCAATACTATTATGACCATCATCACTACTACTATACTCTATGTAACTCACCTTTGTCGCCGGCCTGTACAGCAGATATGAGACCGCGCCCGTGATTGGCTGGCAATGACATCACTCCTTAGCATTATAGAAGGTTCCAGAATTTTCAGAGTTTGTATTATTTGCATTTATCGTTGACGTTGTGGTTACAATTTAGCCAAGTTATTATACTAGAGAGTAGCATACAAACCCCTTTGTTATTTCACATATAACACACTTAGCATAATATACAGAAACCGCCGAAAAACTTGAAATGCAATGTATAAAAATATAATATGAATAGATAATGGTTATATCTGCACATACAGACACACATAGGATAATATCTGCGCTCACGCCGGGCCAGTGCAGTGTTGCCAGGAGGAGGATTGTGTTATTTTTATACACTGCATTTCAAGCTTTTCGGCGGTTTCTGTATATTATGCTCGGTGTGATGTATGTGAAATAACAAAGGGGTTTGTATGCTACTTTCTAGTATAATAACTTGGCTAAATTGTAACCACAACGTCAAGGATAAATGCAAATAATACAAACTCTGAAAATTCTGGAACCTTCTATAATGCTAAGGAGTGATGTCATTGCCAGCCAATCACGGGCGCGGTCTCATATCTGCTGTACAGGCCGGCGGCAAAGGTGAGTTACATAGAGTATAGTACTGTCACCATCATATCTACTACTGTTATCATCATCACTACCATCATCATCACTACTGTCATCAGTATCACTAAATCTACAACCATCATCACTGCTATTATCACCATCATCACTACTATCAACATTATCTCCACTATTACTACCATCACTTCTAATGTCAACTAAACTAACTTAACCTAACAAATGCGGGGCGAGTTTTTCTCACCCCCTGAACGATGGCGTTCTGTGTGAGTGACACAAAAGCCATCATCATTGCTGGGGAATGGGTACAGGGGTCTGGTGGTGTGTGGGGGAGGGGGGGGGGGGGGCAAAATTTTGTTTTATACCTAAATTTATATCTATTGCACACATTTAAAAAAAAAAAATATTACTGTCGCATTCACGCACCGAATGTTCGTGTGAAGTTGGTGAAAACCCGTTGAACGGTCTAGGAGGAGTTTTTGGACAGACAGACATTTTGGCCGGCATATACCACTTTATGGGGGACGATACCACTCTGCTTACGCAGAGTTGATAAAATAATAATATAGTAATAATAATTATACGTATTATTATTATTACTATTATTAATAAAGTAGACGTGCCGTTTTGCCCAAAATCAAAACGGCATACCCAACTCTGCGATGAGTCACCATCATCACTACTAGTCACTATCACCTGTGACGCCTGCCAGCGTTGGCAGAATCGCCTCCCGGTAGCCACTAGCGCTCGCCAGGGCAGTGAAATGGGCTACAGTTATCAGAGAATGTTATACTTTCTTTCTTGTGAATCGTCATGTCACAGGCAGTATAGAAGTGGTCTTTATTTTCGTCTGTGACAATGCATTATATTTGATATCATCAGTTATAAGTTTAATGTATAAGACTGAATGGTACAGCTAGAGAGTGTAAGTAAGTGCAGGAGGCAGAGGGTAGTACGCGTAGTGTTACGTGTTGTCTCGGTGACGTCCTGCCACGGCCGCGCCCTCTGAGTGGCTGGCCGCCTTGCCGCCCTCCTGCATCGGCAGGAAGTAGTCCCCCCGCACTCCCTGCTGCCTTTGTGCCTTCCTTGCTCAGAGCCTGCCTGACCAGCATACCCTTCACACCTCCCTTGCCACCTGTCCCCGACTTCTACCTATAGAACACTTTCTCTCTCTCTCAACTTCTTACCTCCTATGCTTCTAATCTATTTAACATCATAACGCCCCTCTGGTTCTACACAATTTCAGATATCGGCCATCGTATTATATGCTGAGGCTCTCAGATATTTCATGCATAGTTAGACATTTTGGAGCGGTTAACATTTTGTCTGTAGAGGTTCGACCCACTTGTGGTGTCTCCCTACCTATTTCTTGGTTGTCTGCTGGGCTATTTAATGCTAGACTGGGGTGAGGCTATTGATGTTGTGATTTCCGATGTGTACCAGGTTTTGTTGAACTTGTATAATCGCAACGGATACGTGGGAAGCCTAGATTGTCTTTCTGACTGTGTACCTTGTGAGTTTAGCACTGTGTTGCGAGTGAGGGCTTTTGCCTCTGCCACCCAACAGTGTGCTAACACGTTTTGCTTTGACTTGAAGAGGGTCGCCAGGAGAGAACCAGATACTAGCGATCTGGATCTCTCAAGAGAGCACCCCGTCATTTAACGTAATTTGGCCGTACAGTCTTAAGGACCTCGCTAGGCTACGAGCCGCTTGCTCAGCCATTGTTTCCTAGCCTACGACATCCCAGCTAGACTTTATTCGCCTAGCAGACACCCGATTTGGATTATAAGCTCTTATGTTATGTATGCAGCATTTTTATTCACGTTGATTGTAAGCCTTGGTTGTTGTTGAGTTACACAACCCGAGCAGGCTATTGCGTTGCCTGAGGAAGTACTTCTTTTGTTGTTGGAGATAATACTATTGCGCATTTATCGTTATTCCCGTCCCAGTTAACACTGTATGTCCCTACACTTGTCATATCTTGTTCCTGCTTTATATAACAGTTCAAAATCCGATTCGATCATCTTAAGCAGCATCAGATTTTCTTCAGAAGATTCCTGTTCGATGCTTTAGGACTTTCATTCACTTTCTTTAATATAGGAGTGACAGTTTATTATTGTTTAGAGTAACTTTAATTATACCTTCTTCTTGTTTGTATTAAATCATTCCAGTGATTTAATTAAGCTCTCTATCTTTTCCTTGTATACCTTATTAACGTAATTGTATGTTGTTGTGATCAGGCTGTGTCAGAGATCATCAGCCTGTAGTAGTAGTGCATTTATACCGAGTTAGAGGATACCCCGCTATCGCAGATTTAACTCTGGAGGGTATAGGTGTTTTTGTGCTCTGGCATTATAAGTTCTAGGGTTGGATCTAGTGTTACCGTTGTGGCTGTGTGCCTTTCTAGTCCAATGATTAAGAGCCCTTGTTTTATACGAGTCCCGGTCGTAACACACCATTACTATCATCACTACTACTACTCTCACCATCATCACTACTACTCTCATCATCACTACTACTGTCATCATGACTACAACTTTCGCCATCATCACTACTACTCACCAACATCACTAATACTGTCACCATCGTCATCACTAGTCATTATCATTACAATGATCACCATCATCATTACTATTATCACCATCATCTTACAATCATCATTACTACTGTCACCATCATCACTACTACTAGTACTGTCACCATCATATCTACTACTGTCATCATCATTACTACCATCATCATCATTACTGTTATAATTATCACACAATTACAACCATCATCACTACTATTATAACCATCATCACTAAAACCACCATCATCCCCACTGTGACTACCATCACTTCTAAATGTCAACTAATCTATCTTAACCTAACTTAACCTAGCAAATATGGGGCGACTTGTTTTCGGGGCGTCATCTCCAGTAACCATCACCAACATCACCAATACTTTCAACATCATCACTACTACTATCCCCATCATCTACTACCATCATCACTGCTACTATCACCACCACTATCATAACTACTTTCACAATCACGACTGCCCTCACTACCATAATAACCATCATCATCACTACTAGTAATATCATAACTGCTACCATAATCACCACAACTACCATTACTACACTCAGACACTATATCGTCACCACGACAGATCATCACCACCATGACAAATACTATTATAATTACCAACACCATCACTACAAATACTATAATCACCCATTATCATCACATCTGAGACGTGTGTGTGATGTGTGGCGTTCTGTTATATAAGAATGTTAGAAGGCGGTATTCTTCGGGTGGGGGGGGGGGGGCTGTTGGCTTGGGGGGGGGGGTAACCATATTTATATTCTTTCTTGGGTCAAAGGGTCGGAGGGTCCGTTGGCTGGACCCCTTCTCACCCTACCTACCTAAGGTCACCTAGGGTTGTGTTCGCCACTCTCCTAGCAGCACCGAGGAGCGCGTCGCCCCTTGTTGTGGGTTATGTTTTGGTGCAGCAGACTTTTTGAAGAGACAGCACGCTCCCTTGCGAAGATAGGCTCTTCTGGCACTTTTTGCAGTTCGACATCGAGGGCTCTCTTTAAGTTGTCTAAAGAGACGCCCCTCATGTCTCTTACTCGCCGTGGGAGTTTGTTGAAGAGACGTGGGCCTCTGTGTGATAACCAGCCCTCTCGCAGATAGCCCTTAGCACCCCTGTTATTCATCCGGGGGATATTGCATTCCCAGCCTCTCCTATCACTGAATTTCATGACTATCGGAGTATGTAGGTTTGGTACTAAACCCTCTGCGATTTTCCATGTGTATATTATTAGGTAACGTTCTCTTCTACGTTCCAGCGAGTACAGTTTCAGTGCTCTTAAACGATCCCAATAGTGTAGCTGTTTTACCGAACTTATATGCGAAGTGAAATTTCTTTGTACACTCTCCAAGTCATTTATTTCACATGCTCTCTATGGGGATGTTAATACGCTACAGTATTCAAGCCGCGGTAGCACTAGAGATTTGAAGAACGTTATCATAGGTAATTCACCGCGTGTTTTAAATGTACGCAGAATCCAACCCGTTAAACGTTTCGCAGCCGCAACTTTGACCTGGTTATGTTCTTTGAAACCCATATTTTCAGGCATTAACACTAAAAGATCGGGGTCGGACTTATGTCCGGTTCCAATTTGCAGCAAGTTTGGAGCATTATTAAGGCTTTTAAAGGGTTAAAATTGAGTGCAAATGGCCGGGAGCGCAGCAGGCCAGACAGCCGACTCCCAGGGCTTACCGCCGCCCATTAACTCGTGTTCCCTGTGTTCTCGAGAGGCCGGCAGTGTAGCCAGTAGTGAGCATAGCTGGGAAAAATATGCCGCTATACGCAAAACTCCCATGTTACTGGTATCACTGTATGAGAACCACAAGTGCTACGTAGCTCGTTCTTGTCTCATTTTGAAGCTTTTAGCGCCTAGTTTTTTGCTAAATATATATATTTTTTTTCCATGCAGATACTTGATTTATCATGCAGGAGGGCCTGAATATGCCCAAATAAGCCCAAAACCCCCCGCTAGACAAGGGTTAACACCCCAAGGTCTTTCACACTGTCTTTCCATTCTATTATGTGGCTAGATTCTGTTAGGTAGTTTGTGTTCTCTTTAACGACATTATTATCTCCGTACCTTATTAATTGGAATTGTTCTTCATTGAATTGCATGTTGTTTTCTCTGGTCCACTGGAACACTACATTTATATCTTCCTGCAGCTGGCCCGTGTCCTCTTGTGTGTTTACTATCTTGCTTAGTTATGTGTCGTCCGCAAAAGACGAGACTGTACTGTGTCTTGTGTTGGTATCTATGTCTATGTCCATATTTATGACCTAAAATCATAACTATTGCACAAATTCAAAAAATCTTGTTTTAATTACCATCGCATTCACGCACCGAATGTTCGTGTGAAGTTTGGTTAAAATTGGTCGAACGGTCTAGGAGGAGTTATCGGACAGACAGACAGACATTTCGGCCTACCACTTTACAGGGGGCGATACCACTCTGCTTACGCAGAGTTGATTAAATAAATAAATATTTGTATACGTTATATTATTACGGTGACCTTATCTCTTCTCATAGGTTAGAACTAACCTTGTTTTTTTCTTCTAATCCTCCTCGGTAGTAAGCTTGCACCAAGAGGCTTCAGTTATTCTTGGAACAGTAGTAGTATTAGTAGTAGTAGTAGTAGTGGTGGTGGTGGTGAGGAAGGAAGTAATGGTGGTGAAGGTGGGTCAACGTTTTTTGTTTATCTTTCTTTCCTTTTCTCTCTTTCCCTGGCTTGTTTCCATTCGGCCCTATTCAACCTACTGTTTTAAGACGTTTACCCCCATTCAGGTGTTAATATTTTCCTGGTGAGCGGTAGCGAGCCAGCATATATATATTTTTGCTTTAAGAGCAAGCTAAATTTGTAAATTTTTCGATAAAAAAATGTCTCAGGCGAAGCCGGATTTCTCCATACAATGCTGGCTCGCTATCGCTCGCCCGAACGAAATCGACAACTGGATGGGGATAAACGTCTTAAAACAGTTGGCTGAATAGGGTTGAATGGATACAAGCCAGAGAGAGAGGGAGAGAAAGAGACAACAAACCGGTGACCCCCCTTAACGTGGTTAGTGTTGGCTTCCCTCTGTATAGACCTGGTTAGTGGGCACCACACAACAGGATTAGGAAGCCCTACAGTATACTTGGAGCTGCTCACGGGTTGGGGACGCCTGGGCTGGGCTGTTTGCTATGACGTCACAGCTACACTTGCTATACTAACCGGATATATACAGTATATATATATACCGGTATATATATATATATATATATATATATATATATATACTGTATATATATGCGGTATATACAGTATATATATATATATATATATATATATATATATATATATATAGAGAGAGAGAGAGAGAGAGAGACACTTGTTTTCTACATGTATGAAAGAGACAAATGACAAGGCTGTCTGTAATAATTGTCTCCTCCTAATTTGAAAGAGTGGCAGAGACACAAAGTCAAGGTATGTAAGAGTAGAAATGACTGGACCAACGAAGCTTGCAGCAGTTTTAAGTCACAGAATGAGGGAAAGACAGATTGCGTGTGATCGTTACAAAGCTTACTTGTTGAGTACAAAAAAGACTGGAAAAATCGGTTGAGAAATCTTTGCAGAACACTGATTATTATAATATCGGCAGAATCTTTGCAGAACACTGATTATTATAATATCGGCAGAATCTTTGCAGAACACTGATTATTATAATATCGGCAGAATCTTTGCAGAACACTGATTATTATAATATCGGCAGAATCTTTGCAGAACACTGATTATTATAATATCGGCAGAATCTTTGCAGAACACTGATTATTATAATATCGGCAGCAAAGTGGGAGAGATGCAACACTGCAGCGTATAGAGATTAATTGTAGGGAATTAGTAAGAGGAAGTGAGTTGATGAGACAAAATGTTTTAGACTCTACCCATTTGAGAATCGCGAAATGGGTGGAAACTCCCCACACATGCAAATAATACTCAATACATGGGAGCACTGTGCCCTTGTACAGAGCAAGAAGCTGTGGGGGGAGGGGGTGGGGGGCGGGGGTTAACCACGGAGACGGTTGAGGACACCTAACTTCTGGAAAGCTGTTTTAGCAAAAGTGGTAATATGATCTTTCCAAGAAAGGTCAAGAGAAAAAGAAATACCAAAAATACTGAGAAAAGATGAAGAGTTGATTTGTGTATTGTTGATAATTATGGAATAATCGTGTGGAATATCGTGACGGGTGGATATGCAAAGGAATTGGGGTTTTGAAGCATTGCAAGTAAATAGAGATTCTCTGCCCGTATCGCAAATAGTTGATAGTTGCCGTGGCCTCATTACGTGAGTTTGTGAGTTATTGCATTTAAATGTAAATGTATTTTTCAAGAATTATGAATGGCCATATCTGTTTTATCCTTTGTAAATATGATATGGCTATTTGTGTTCATCCGGAAAAGATTTACTAAGTTGTTTTTAAATGCATTTCAATTAAACAAAATCTTCACCAATAAGTAAAACAAATAACAAAAGTTATATACTGAGCATACTGCATATAATATATATATATATATATATATATATATATATATATATATATATATTTTGAAGGGGAGAGAGAGAGAGAGAGAGAGAGAGACTTTTAATTAAGACGCAAAAATTACCGTTTGCCATCTCGTGAGTGAGCAAATATATTTTCAAGCGTTATTAAAAACATCACACGGTGCTATGTAAATATAGCTTGAGCAAAAATTGATAGATATATAAAAATATAATATATAAATATATATATATATAGATATAATATATATATATATAGATATATATATATATATATATATATATATATATATATATATATATATATATATATATATATATATATATATATATATATATATATATATATATATATATTGTGTTATATCCTAAATTACTGTTAAGCACCTTCTTATCTCCAGCATAAAGTAAATCATCATGTTTATAAAATAACATAATCACCAAAATACCAGAACACATATTTAATAAAAGGAAAAACGTGTATCGGTTTTAGTATTATGTAAAATAGTTGATCGGACAGATTTCGAAATCACACAAATCGATACACTCGGATGCCATACTCACTCTTAAGGGGGGTCACCGGTTTTTTTTTCTCTTTCTCTCCTTTTCTCTCTCTCCCTGGTTTGTATCCATTCGGCCCACTTCAGCCAACTTTTTTAAGACGTTTATCCCCATCCAGGTGTTGATTTCTTTCTGGCGAGCAATAGCGAGCCAACATTGTATGGAGTAATCCGGCTTCGCCGGAGAAATGTTTCTATCGAAAAATTTACAAATTTATCTTGCTGTCAAAAACAAAAACATATATATGCTGGCTCGCTTTCGCTCGCCAGGAAAATATTGACACCTGGATGGCGTAAAAGTCTTAAAACAGTATGCTGAATGGGACCGAATGGATACAAGCCAAAGAGAGAGAGGGAGAGAAGAAAACAAGAGAGGTGGGCTCCCTTAAGCATTCGTGGACCCTCTATGTTTTTCTTGAAGATTGTATAACTATCTGAGTTGATATCAATTATGTACGACAGGTTGGATAAGAGGTATCCTCACCAGGATTCGAACCCACTCACTCCAGGTATATTTGGGAGAGTCGGGCACCGTAACCACTCGGCCATCCGCTCATGGCCGAGTGGTTACGGTGCCCGACTCTCCCAAATATACCTGGAGTGAGTGGGTTCGAATCCTGGTGAGGATATTTATTACCCTATCTGAGTTGATTATTGGATAGAACATACTTTTTAATATATAGTATTATACTTTTGTAGTTGATGTATCAAACAGTTACAATTCATATATTCGTTTCCAGAGATATAATCCAATAGGGGAAGTCCACAAATATTTTTGAGTGGACTAAAGACTATGGTGTCCGAGTGTACCATGCAAGAAGGTCGAACATTCAACTTAATTATATTTTTTCACCAACTAACTTCACTTCTAAACTCAATGAAATCAACAAATACATGTGGCACTCCATGGACTCGAACCTAGGATACTCACACCGAAATTCCGCGCACTTATGCATTACGCTATCAAGACAGATTAACTCCTTGAGGATTTGGACGCGTTTTGATAGTATTTTCTGGTTATTATTATACGATTTTGTTCAGAAAAGTATGAATATATATAAGTCAAAGGGTTAATTGAGATAGTATTTAGCCAATTGATGCCCACAGATCATTCCTAAGGTGCATACAATCGTCTAATGGTAGCCATAATAAACTGCCAACACGCGTCATAATCCTCAAGGGGTCAATGTCTACTATGTGATACTGGAACTCGCTGATCAAGGTTATCATGGCCAAATCAAATATCTACAACACTAAAGCCGGAGTCACACGAGCCATTTTTCCAGCAATTTTCCCGGGCAATTATGGTCTGGCAGCTTCAAATATTACACTTTATCAGAATTCAGCCGCCTAACATACTCTACCTTCAGTATAGTTACCGATACCTATGCAGAAAAGTTCCTAAATATAACGAGAACAAACTTGCTCACGACAAATTGACAGACAAATCGCTCGTGTGACAGCGGCTTTAGATCATAGTAGTGTAGTTCATATGTATACATAAAAATCCTCTATTGATGGATCGAGTTCTCCCTGGCCAATCCACTAACATTCCTGTGCAGATATCATAGAGAATAATATTATTTTTGTCTGATGTGATTGTCAATTAATTACTCTGCTTATATTTTAGTTGCTAAATGTAAGTGCATTATAATATTAACTTAAATGAGTAAATATGTAAAGTTGAAGGTAACATTTTTTAGTTGCTAAATGTAAGTGCATTATAATATTAACTTAAATGAGTAAATATGTAAGTTGAAGGTAAAGAGTTTTATCGATAATCCTCCAAGAGGGAGAATTGGTATTGCTAAATAATTTTAAATTATCTTACCAGTCAAAGCTTTAGTCCATATACAGTATATGATAATATTG
>CM064490.1:31086951-31156950 GCA_032716605.1 Paralithodes platypus
TTACTCGTCCGGCCAACTGGACAGAGATACTACTCCGTCCCCAACGAGGATAAAGTCAGATCATAACCCCCCAGAACATTCACTCTGGTCACAGACTCCTACCTACTATATTATCAACAGTGCCGTGCTATGATCAAGAAGGATGCAGTGACTGTACTAGGGAAAACCACCCTGAAACAGTTACCTCTATAAGAGGCAACCATCCCTCCTCTATTACAGTATGTCACCCTGCCGTGATCAAAACCACCAGCCCAAAGTAGAGAATGGTTGCAACACAGTTTCGGATGATTGAAATGTGGACATAAAAACTAGGGTTGGATCACACTGGTCGAGGACTCCCCTCGGCCACTGGACCAACATAAGGATAACAAGAAGAAAATGACGGTAAAGGCATATACAAGTAGAACACCGCAACCAGGCAGAGTCTACATGTATATCCCGATACGAAAATAATAGTATTTCCTAATTGAACTCTCACAATCACAACCCCCTTCACTGGTTCACAATAGTTGGTCTAATACTAGCGGACCCTTGCAACAATAGTCTAGTTAGGCTACGGCATCAACAAAGATGGTGAACAATAACAGTGTCGGCCCGTACCCGAAGGTACATAAACGGATACCGAAATAATAGCAGGCACACGAAAAATACGGCACAAATACTATCTGGGTGACCAGGTGTTAATTACTTAATAACTGACTGACTAAGTAAAACTTTAGATTAAGCAGTGAATTATGAAACTGAGCAAACAATATGGATTAGGATATTAACCATTGAGAGTATTAATTATTAAAATGATTACGCAAGTAATACAAGCAAGTACGCAAGGAAGAAAACATATGGCTGCACCTGCAGGGGTTAATTAATAAAGGGGGTACGAAAAAATAAACTCAGCTATAGTGGGACTATACTCCCAGGCCGGTGACAGCTCTCCTATATATCCGTGGCAGTAAAATATCCTTGTATGATGGTATATGGTGTAAATCCAGGGACACAAGACGGGAGCTATTATCACTATCACAGCCGAGAATAGAGTGCGGCACTGTTCAAGCCAGGCCTTACAGCATGAAAATGGGCTAATCCATTACCAGGTAGGGGAGTTCCTCTACACCAAATGAAACCACTTTATACATCACCTTATTTACTACCCACAAGCACTATACCCATATACGGCCCTTAATCTGTCCCCAATGATATCAGAAAACAAGATATTACTCCGTAATACCGATGAATTATAAGGATATGCCTTATAACCACTCAAACTACCAACTACTTAGCCGTCGGTATTGGCTCCCGCACATTTCGATTGGCAAGGGTATTGGAGTGTCTCTAAGATACCATCTACTCTATTGCTAGTAGTACTAGCAAATAGGGTCATAGAACAATAAGTGCCGCAAATAAATTAATTAGGTTAGTGTTAAAATATCAAGGAGATCCGATGAAAGATAAAGGAGGTAGAAAAGACGTCCCTCCTAATCTGACTAGACATATCCAGATATACATCAGGTATAAATACATAGGTTGGTTACAGACACAATGTATGGGAATGTACAGTTGCACAACTAAGTTTTGCGACAATATTAGGTACGTGGCACCTGTCTAGTTTGCACTCCCGTCCCAAGCTCGTGTCTAGCAGAGACCCGAGGTGTCTAGGCAGGCGCCACCGCCACCTGCGCTACCACAGCCAGGGCACACAGACACAGTAATCGCAAATGCTGGGCGCTATACATATGACAATATTGCTATCATTATTTGTTTGTATCATAATAGAAGGCTATCTCGCTATCTCTCTCTCTCTCTCTCTCTCTCACTGAGGTTAATATCAACCAATTTTCACGCTACACTATTTGTAGATTAATTAGCACACGCACACACAGAAACGGAAAGCAAAGTTCAGTGTATAAACCCACATTCTTCACTGATTTCCTTGATAAAACAATGAGGTGTAAATAATTGTGTTCTTTTATCTAATTAACCCTTTCAAGATCCGATACGCATTTCTGTTCTGTTTTATGGTAATTATTAGACGATTTTATTCAGATTAGGAAGGGTATATGGAAGTCAGAGGGTTGATCGAGCTAGTCTTTACCCTTTTAATAACTACAGATCCTTCCTAAGATGCATAAAATCGTCTAATGATAGCCAAAATAAAGTGCTAAAATGCATCAGAGCTTCAAGGGGTTTACACTCTTTAGATAATACAGGTATGTTATAATCTGCATCATCTTGCAGTGCTGGGTTATACGATTAGTTCTATTTGCAACATCTGCATCAGGTAATATTATTAATGATAACGTGTATTAACCAATACTGTACCGGCGACGTCCTTTTCTTCCTATTCTAGCAACTATTACGCGATTTTATTCAGCTTTGGAAAAACCTCTAGCCATAATAAGGCTTCAAACTATCTCAACCAACCCTTTTAACTATCACAGATCCTTCCTAAGCTGCATAATACCGTCTAAGTATAGCTAGAATAAAATTGAAAAGTCGTCGCTGGTATTCAAAGGGTTAATATACAGCTAAAGTTCTTACTGTTTCTATGAGACACTATTAGAATATAGAAAATTATCGTTACCGTATCATGATTTTAGAATCTAACTTCGATGAAATGATGTGGGAGTATAACTAAACATTATTTAGTTTACCGGGTATATAATTTAAGTTCTATTTTACAGAATGTTACACACACACACACACACACAGTGATCCGTAGCATGTTGGTTAGCCCACTTGGTTCACAGCCAAAAGGACACGGGTTCCATTCCCGGACGGTAAAGAAACATTTGAGCAATTTTTCTTACACAATGCGCCTCTCTAGACCTAGCAGTATAAATAGGCCTCTGGAATAAGAGGCCACTTACGACGTCTTTTTTAGTGTTGGTTGTGGTAAACTATCAATGGAAGTTAAATATTACTAAGCTATAATGAATCAAATAAAATTAATCTAAATTAAAACTACTCCATATCTAAATTGAATTCAATCTGAAACAAGCTAATTTATATCCAAAGGTCTCGCATAATAAATTTACATATAGGGTAAGGTTATAATGGTTAATATTAGCCAGGAATTAACTCACCAATAGTTCCACGTTGCAATGAGGCAAGGGAGAACGTTTACCCAATATGGCGGACAATGGGAGGCAAGACACCGGTCCCGAGTCAAGTGAAAGAAAGAATAAATGATTACATGGGAATGGACATGAATATTATGCTTATCTGTCAGTCAGTCATGGCGTCGATGAGAGCGTCGTGATGGTGTAGCTGTTTGTATTGCTGTCAGTGTATTGTGATTAGAGGCACAAAAGCGTGATCAACTGAGGGCGGAAAATAGATGTTAACTGGTCGGTGTTCGTGAAGGCTCTGCTCTCTCTTCCTCAGAGGCACACCTTGCTGCCTTGGCAAACGCCAGGAGCCCAAATTATCGTACAGCATCTAGGTTGCTCTATACGATAAATTATATTAATGTATATGATAAATTCATATATACTACATAAGACCATAGCAATATTGCTTAATAGCATTTATTATGTTCCTTCCAACAACCAACTATACTCCTAAAATCGATTAATGAAATTTACAAACACATGTGGCAGTCCGTGGATTCGAATCCAGGATGCTCACACCGAAAATCAACACCTTATGCATCGCACCACGAAGACAGTTAAAGAATGGTGGACTCTGCCTACGATTTATTATGCAACTTCGAATCCTGCATCAATCTAAGCATGTACACACATCCCAACTGCAACTCACGTAGGCTATGTATATGTGAATGGAAAGAGCAATTAATGGGGCCTTAACCACTAGGGAAGTCCTCTCGATAAATTACCCCTGAACCAATATCAATTATTATGTTCCTTCCAACAACCAACTATACTCCTAAAATCGATTAATGAAATTTACAAACACATGTGGCAGTCCGTGGATTCGAATCCAGGATGCTCACACCGAAAATCAACACCTTATGCATCGCACCACGAAGACAGTTAAAGAATGGTGGACACTGCCTACGATTTATTATGCAACTTCGAATCCTGCATCAATCTAAGCATGTACACACATCCCAATTGCAACTCACGTAGGCTATGTATATGTGAATGGAAAGAGCAATTAATGGGGCCTTAACCACTAGGGAAGTCCTCTCGATAAATTACCCCTGAACCAATATCAATTATTATGTTCCTTCCAACAACCAACTATACTCCTAAAATCGATTAATGAAATTTACAAACACATGTGGCAGTCCGTGGATTCGAATCCAGGATGCTCACACCGAAAATCAACACCTTATGCATCGCACCACGAAGACAGTTAAAGAATGGTGGACACTGCCTACGATTTATTATGCAACTTCGAATCCTGCATTAATCTAAGCATGTACACACATCCCAACTGCAACTCATGTAGGCTATGTATATGTGAATGGAATGAGCAATTAATGGGGCCTTAACCACTAGGGAAGTTCTCTCGATAAATTACCCCTGAACCAATATCAATTATTATGTTCCTTCCAACAACCAACTATACTCCTAAAATCGATTAATGAAATTTACAAACACATGTGGCAGTCCGTGGATTCGAATCAAGGATGCTCACACATTCACATATTAGGCTTTTTATAACTTAACTTATTTACAATCTTATAATTATTATGTTCCTTCCAACAACCAACTATACTCCTAAAATCGATTAATGAAATTTACAAACACATGTGGCAGTCCGTGGATTCGAATCCAGGATGCTCACACCGAAAATCAACACCTTATGCATCGCACCACGAAGACAGTTAAAGAATGGTGGACACTGCCTACGATTTATTATGCAATTTCGAATCCTGCATATCAATCTAAGCATGTACACACATCCCAACTGCAACTCACGTAGGCTATGCATATGTGAATGGAAAGAGCAATTAATGGGGCCTTAACCACTAGGGAATATACGATCTACTCGTCCTACGTCGTGCTGCAGGAGCGACCGTGACGTCACAGAGACATACGGGATCACAAAAGAGTCATAGCCTATCGTATTTACGATATTGGTGGTCTATTACTAGCTGGACGGGTACCGTACAGGTCAACCAATCACTCAAAATTCAGATATCGGCAATTGGCTGATCACAGATTACATGCATATCTACAGCCACTCCAACCATGCACTAACACTTTATGCAATATGTTCCCAGGTCGAACTTTTTTCGGTTAAAAATATATAAATAAATAAATAAAAAAACGTGAAGCTGTAATTATTGGAAACTGAGGTGATCAGAAAATCCTCAATACTCTCTTGCCCACATCACACCTAGTCATCCATTCAGCAAGTCATGGCTCATGAGGCTGCTAAGGTTGCTGAACGCGGTAGTAAATTAAGGTTGGGATGAACGAGAGTGGGGTTTCTGAACGTTTACCGGTGGCAAAAAAAGGTGGGAAGAAGGGCAACTGACAAACCGACATAGAAGTGGAGCTAAGCGGAAAACCACGTCATAACAGGACCAAGAAATTAAACAGTATATGTATAGGGGAGGTGTGGCAGAGTGGTCTTGCCACTGGACTGGTAATCCAATGGACCTGGGTTCGAATCCCAATATGTCAATGGGAAGATATTATTGGGATGGAATTTGTGCTGTACCTAGTTTCAGAGCATTACCACACCACACCGAAATGCCAAAAAAATACCCTCATTGTTCCCTGATTAAATAGCATTGTATGAATATTCCCATATTCAAAATATGTTACAGGGGGGCAATGCCTAGTGAGTTAATTGCTCAATAGGTGACGTTCTGAGAGTGAGGGTCCGAGTGTGGGGGGTGAGACCATGAAGCGCAGAGGCGAAGCTGCTTCAGAAGATGGAGTTGCTTCGAGCCGGGGTGCTTCGCATGTCTCACTCCCTAGACTGGAACAAGACCTCACGGGCCTCACCGTGTTCAGCGGTGTAGTGTAAAGGCCCTCAGCCTATGCCCAAGAGGGAGTAGTTGGAATATAGAAAAAAAAAAAAAATCCATTCTCCAATGCTGACGAAGCTAAGCAACATTTGCAATTTCAACCTCTACAGAAACTATATGCAAGAGATTGAAGGAGATGGGATATAAACATAGATCACCAGCTGTCAAGCCAAAGCTAACCAAGAGGCACAAACAAACTAGGCTTGATTTCGCTCGACTATTTGTTGACCAGGGCATTGACTATTGGGTAAGAGTTGTTTCGATAATGTCAGAGAGGTTCCATAATAGTACCAGGATGATTAAAATTGTATCACTTAGCTGAGGTGGCGGGGGTTCTTCAAAGAAGAATAAAAGTGGCTTCCTTTATCCGCTCATGGCCGAGTGGTTACGGTGTCCAACTCTCCCAATCATACCTGGAGTGAGTGGGTTCGAATCCTGATCAGGATACCTCTATTCCAACCAAGAGTTGTTTTCTCAGACAAGAAAACTTTCAGCTCAACCACGAATGGGTCGAAGACTGCGCTGTTGGAGGCCTAGGAACACACGACATGTGAGTTAGTCCTAGTTGATATTGTGCATAAAATACAGGGTGTCCCACGACTGTTGTCAAATACTTCCAGAGATGAAAGACTAAATAATTATAAGTAAAAACTGTTAAATACACATAGGCATTTTGGGGCATTGTTTTGTAGTTATGGACCCTTAAAGTCAACATTTTGGTGTTTTTTTGTAATTTCTAACCCTGTTTTTCTTCAACAAGATGAGGATAGGAAAAAAACTATAAAGTGTATTATGAAGCATGATATCAATACTGCAAACTGACACCAAAAATTTCCCTACATCGTACTTCATATTCCCTTGACATGGAGTTGAATATTACAAGAAACCAACAAAACTTAATTTTAAGCTTATCATCACGGACAGAAGAAAGGAGCTACAGAGGATTTTTTGGTGTTTTCATTAAGAATTGATACCATGCACCATCATAAAGCATTTAACGTTATCGCTATTAATTTTCATTACTCGGAAAATGGATTTAAACTGACAGAAAACACCAAAAAAATCCTCTGTAGCTACTTTCTTCTTTCCGCGATGATGAGCTTAAAATTAAGTTTTGTTGGTTTCTTGTAATATTCAGTTTGAAGTATTGATATCATGTTTCATAATACGCTTTATTGTTTTTTTTTCCTATCCTCATCTTATTGAAGAAAACCAGGGTTAGATATTACAAAAAACACCAAACTGCCGACTTTAAAGTTCCATAATTACAAAACAATGCCCCAAAAAGCCTATAAGTATATAACAGATTTTAATTAGAATGACTTAATCTTTCATCTCTGGAAGTATTTTACAAAACTCGCGGGACACCCTGTATATAGAATAGTCATCATACAGAGTAATGCTTTCCATCATATCACTCTTGGCTAATTTCATTTTAACCGAGCATTATATAACTTCTTAATTTCATTACTCATCCACTAATAGCCCTAACTTACTAGTTAACCCTCTCGCAAGTTTAGGACGCGAACGCGTCATAACGCCACCCCTCCAAGAGTGGTCGTATGACGCAATCGCGTCATAATGCCACCCGTAAGTTAGAAATATTTGTGGTAAATAGGTTTATGACGCGATTTTTACGCATTTTTGGCTGGTAAGTTAGCCCTCAGTAAGTTACAAAAGGAAATATCTGGCAACCCCCTAGCGTCCCTGGGAGAGCAGTGCGGGCCTTTGTTTCACCAGTTGTGAGCCGGCCGCCAGTCTGTGAGGTAGGGGTCCCGGACCTTTAAATCTCGTCTCGCCTCCATTGCCCGCCATGGAGCAGCTTTCAGGCGGGCAAATCTGGATTATATAATTATGTACCAAGTGGCAGTGTATATCAATTTGTGGCTATGTAATATATTCTATGCATATAACTCGTGATTTGTGACTGTTTGTGCCTCGTTGCTCGCCTCTCCATAGCCAGCCATGTGGTTTATAGGCGGCTAGAATGGACCCAGTTGAAGTGTTGTGAACTGTGAATAATAATAATTATATCATATTTCGTAGGGTTAGTGTAGTAAGCATTCGTAGTCACATTCCTAACTTATTATGTTAGGTTTGTGATTACGAGTGTAAGCTAGGCTATACGTGTGTCGTATATATATTGCCCTAAACCCTTCATTTTCGCTTGAAAGACCACTATATTTATCAATAAATACTGCCTACCAAGTATGATAAAGTTGTCATTAATTTTTGAGTGAATACACAGTTTTATTTAAGTGAAATAACTGACAGTGAAGTGTGGAGAATTATAAACTAATTTTTGTATACAAAAATGTCACGGTAAGTAGCCTGACAAAGAATAGACAAGACTTTTATGCGACACTCTACACTACGTACAGCAGTGAACCCATGGACGTCCACAGCTGTCTGGGTAAAGTACCTAGGCTAATCCCATAATTACTTGCCTGCTGCGGGTCCCCACTCCTTGACCTTTTCCTCATTACTGGGATTTTTTATATGTTTAGGCATATATTTATTTGATATATATATACTGTATATATATCGTATATATATATATATATAATATATATATATATATATATATATATATATATATATATATATATATATATATATATATATATATATATATATATATATATATATACATACTGTATATATATTTGAGTATTTCTATTGTTATTTTATATATATTTTTATTTATTTGGGATTTATTATAGTTTTTATTTATTTTATTTATTTTATTTATTTCATTATATTTTATTTATAATTTTATTTCAATTATGTATATTGTTTTTTTATTGTTCCTGTTCCCCAGGGTGTCCATGGGAGCACCCCCTTGGTCCAGACCAAGGCCCATAATCGAGTGTTTATATTGTTATTTTTTATTTATTGGGATTTATTATAGTTTTTATTTATTTTGTTTATTCTATTTATTTCATTTTATTTTATTTATAATTGTATTTCATTTATATTTTTTTTTATTGTTCCTGTTCCCCAGGGTGTCCATGGGAGCACCCCCTTGGTCCAGAGCAAGGACAAGGCCCATAATCGAGTATTTATAGTTATTTTTTATTTATTGGGATTTAGTATTGTTTTTACTTATTTTGTTTATTCTATTCATTTAATTTTAATTTATTTATAATTTTATTTCATTGATATATATATATATATTTTATTGTTCCTGTTCCCCAGGGTGTCCATGGGAGCACCCCCCTTGGTCCAGAGCAAGGGCAAGGCCCATAATCGAGTATTTATATTGTTATGTTATATATGTTGGTATATATTCGATTAATTATTGTTTTTATTTATTTTATTTTATTCATTTCATTTTATTTATAATCTTATTTCATTTATATATATTTTTGTTTGTTATTGTTCCTGTTCCCCAGGGTGTCCATGGGAGCACCCCCTTGGTCCATAGCAAGGGCAAGGCCCATAATCGAGTGTTTCTATTGTTATTTTATATATATTGGTATTTATTCAATTTATTATTGTTTTTATTTATTTTATTTTATTAATTTCATTTTATTTATAATCTTATTTTATTTATTTTATATATATAGGTATAATTATTATACCGTATATATATATTTTTTTTTCTTGTCCCCTTCCCTGTTGTGTTGTTCCTGTTCCCCAGGGTGTCTGGCCAAACAGCCCCAAGGTATAAATATATTCTTATAATGCCAAACTCTGACTACGTCATGGTGTTCCCCCATTTGAATTACAAAATGCGGAACTATACCGTCATGAATCCATTATACTCACGTCATCTGGAATCGGACAATGCCAAACTATGACTATGTCATGGTGAACTATACCAACGTCATATGGATCCAGTGATGGCGAACTTGCGTCATGACAACTATCAACGTCAATTACGTTTTTCCTTTATTTCCTTTTCTTGGTTTCAGCATCATAAGCCAACTACTGCCTGCCGCCATACGCCAGCCTGCCGCCATACGCCAGCCTGCCGCCATTCGCCAGCTTGCCATGTTGGGCAATAGAGGTTCAAAGAATCGCCGTTTGCGGGACTCCAAGCTGGAGGATGTGGTGAACGAGGTACTGGACCTGTCGATGGAGAGCGAGACGGAGAGCGAGAGTCTGTCGGACGAGTGGTCGACTGACGATAATGAAGATTGGGCATCACCTCCGCCCAAGCAACTCCACATCGACGCCCACGCCTCAGCCGATCCACCAACAGCCCCAGCAACAGCGGACCCACCACCACCACCACCAGCAGAACCAGCCCCAGCAACGACCGATCCACCACCACCACCACCATCCATCCCATCCACTACATCCCATCCCATCCCATCTACATCATATCCCATCCCAACTACATCTCATCCCATCCCCTCTAGATCTCATCCCAGCCCATCTACATCTACATCTTTACCAGTTCCTAACATCAGCAATTACCTCCTACCATCACCCAACTTCCCCCAACTTCACAATTCACTTCTTCCATCCACCTCGCGTGGCGGTGCCTCATCCTTGCTTCCAGCAGGATCACCAGCCAGCAGCCCACACAGGTTTGCTACGCTACTTGCTGTGGGCACTTTGAATACCCCACCTTCGCATGTCTTGGGAAAGGTCACCCCCGCAGTGTTCCCCTTCAGCGACACATCGTTGTTCCCTTCGGCATTTGTTCTGCCTGAGCATCGAGTCGCAATGCGTGCTGAGGTTGCTGAAGCCGCAATACGTGCTCAGGTTGTTGCTGAGGTGCCACGCACAGCGTTGAATCCTCCAGCAGCAATCTAGGAGCTTCTTCCCCAAAGGCTTCCTCTTCACCGTTCACCAACTGGTACAGCTGCACCAGGTTCACCAGCTCCACGCCTTTCACCAGCTGGTGCAGCTGCACCAGGTTCACCAGCTCCACACCTTTCACCACCTGTTGCTGCACCAGGTTCACCGGCTTCTGCATCATCTGATGCAGAAGCTCCCCCCCCACTGAACCCCTCGACCTACCACCTAGGCCACGCCGGAAGCCAGGGCCCCATAGGGGGGCAGGTCGTAGGCCCAGAGGTGTTCCTCGCGGTGGTCCTCGCGGTCGTTGTGGCCGTGCTCGCGATCCTGCCCCCGATCGTGATGCTGGTTGGACCGATGCCCGCTTCAACCCCCAGGTTGGTCCGTTCACAGGGACCCCTGGCATGCAGGTTCCAATGCCGGTGACTCCTCTCCAGTTCTTCCAGCTCTTCTTCACAAGGGAGATGCTG
The DNA here is from genome assembly GCA_032716605.1 of Paralithodes platypus. Taxonomy (NCBI): domain Eukaryota; kingdom Metazoa; phylum Arthropoda; class Malacostraca; order Decapoda; family Lithodidae; genus Paralithodes; species Paralithodes platypus. Next base: position 31,098,118 of record CM064490.1, read on the forward strand.
CAATACCTGGTAGTGGAGACAAATGCTTACGCCAACTTCGTTGACGGAGCAGCCGCTGTTTGGCACCTGTTTGGTGAGGAGGAAATGGCCAAATTCCTTGGCCTGTACTTCCTCATGGGCATTACCAAGATTCCTTCTCACTACTGGCGTTCAACTGTCTGTCACGACTACCCAGTATTTCGGAGAACGATGAGTAGGACTAAGTTTCTAGCCTTGTTGAAGTATTTCCATGCTTTCAACAACAAGGCAGTCAGCAGGCAGAACCCGGACAGGCTTGTGAAGGTTCGGACGGTGATGGAATACCTACTTGAAGGCTTCAAGCTGGCATACATCCCCGCCGAAAAGCTGTCCCTTGACGAAGGCAGCCTTGGAAGGAAGGGTCACCTTTCATTCAAGGTTTACAACCCAATGAAGCCGACGAAGTACGGTATCAAGCTGTACATCCTGGCAGAGGCGTTGACTGGCTATGTGTGGGATTTTCGAGTCTACACCGGTCTGGGTCGATCTCTCCAGGAGATGGTGGAGGGTCTCACGGAGTCCTTCAGAGGCCAGGGGTACAAGCTGTACATGGACAACTATTACAACTCAGTTGACCTATGCCAGCAAATGCTCACACACAACATCTATGCGCCTTGCACGAGGAGCTCCTAAGCGGTTGTGCGACCTTGCTAAAGCAAAAGAGTATGAACGCGATGCGACAGTAGCAATGAACAACGGCTTAACCATGGTCCTACTTTGGCGAGACAAGCGCATCGTCAACATGGTGTCCACCTTCCGCAAACATGACACCATCCCGAAGCTTGTCAGTTTCAAAGAGAAGGACCAACAGGGCAGGTGGTGTCGTGGACAGAAGGAGATCTTCAAACCTGTTTGTATTGAAAACTACAACTTCCACATGGGTGGGGTGGATCACTTCGACCAGATGGTCCAGTACTACTCCATCCAGCGAAGGACGGTCAAGTGGACCAAGAAGATCACCTTCTACTTCATCCAAATGGCCCTCTTCAATTCCCATGTCCTGTACAGGAAGTGCTACCCAAGGAAGATGACCTTGCTCGACTTCCAGGAGCACGTCTGTACGTCCTTGCTGTAATTCAACCCTGCAGAGTGGCCTATGTCGGGGAGGCCAGTCCACCGAGCACAAGATCTGCCGCCTGACCAGCGTGAACCACAGAGGCATGCACACAGGCAACGGCAACCCGGTGGATCATCTGGGTCGTCCGACGACGACCATCCCGACTCCCCAGCCCCTGCTGCTCCTGACAACACTCCACCCTCTCCTGTTGCTGCTCCTGGTCGAGGCGTTGAGAGGGCACCACGTCTCGATGTCCCCTCCCCACCACCAGAACCACATGATGCTACTGCTGATGCTGATGCCCCGGGGGGAAACTATGTCCTGGTTCAACCCCCCGTGGTACTAGCACCTGATGCAGCTGCTGCTGGTGACTATGGGGAAGCAGGTCTTGAAGCTGCTAACCAACCGCCACCAGTACTGGAAGCAGCACGAGCGGTGTGAGTCCGGAGACCTCGACCTGGAGTGGTCCCAAGGCCCCGTCCTGTTGTTCTGAACTATATCCGGCTGAACAAGGACTTGGACCATTCTCGGGAGAGGATTTCGGCCAAGAAGCGACTCCGTTGCTATTACTGCAAAGTAATAAGCGGCGATCGCATGGACACAAGCTTTCGCTGCACGACTTGTACGGTTGCCCTCTGCATTGACATCAACGACTGCTTCAAGTCACAATGCAGGTGTCCTATAGTCAGGAGCCATGTGCAATAATTCATTCATTGATTGATTCATTCATTCATTTCTCTTCTCCATTTCTCTTCTTCATTCACCCGGCTTCATTCACCCACCTTCATTCACCCACCTTCATTCACCCACTCTCGTTCACCCCCCGACATTCACCCACCGACATTCACCCACCTACATTTACCCACCTTCATCATCAAAGTGGATATAGGCCTCCTGGGGAAACCACTCTAAAAATATAACGAGTCAAATGCAGTACCTCCTTGGGTGGCTTGGAAATCTGCATATTTCTGTGGTTTGACACCTTGTATATATATATATATATATATATATATATATATATATATATATATATGTATACATATATATATATATATATATATATATATATGACACCCTGTATATATATATATATATATATATATATATATATATATATATATATACAAGGCATCATAAATATATATATATATATATATATTCTTTAATACATACGAGGTTGAAAGAAATGGCAATTTCTGCGTTGGAAATTTTATTATTCAAAGTTTCCAGGTCTCTGATGAGTTTTCGCTGGGTGGCAGGAAGTAGATGAAGGAGATGAGCAAAATTCATGGTGGTACAGGGTTACAGAAATGTAAATGATGATACAGGATATACGACGCGTTTCACTGGACAACCAGCATTATAAAGTAAGGATGGAATGATATAAAAGGTAAACAGGAAGGGTATATATAGAGGGTGGAGGATCAGAGGAGGCGAAAAACAAGGGGCAAGAGTCTACTATTGGTGGAGGGGTATTCAGGGAAAGAGAAAGGGGGGAACAACTCCTTGAACAACACAGAAGACAAGCCCAAAACACAACCATAAAAAAGCAAATATTAATGTTGATTCAGTACATTCCTTGTCCCCTCAATCCACCAGCCTCCACCACGTGGAGAACGTGGGTGGGGAGCACCCACGTTCTTCTGTCTTCCTTTTTATCTCCTCCTACTCTTCTCTGCCCTCCTCTTCTTCCTCCTCTTTCTGCTCTATTGTTCCTGGTGCCTTTATGCACGTCAGTGTCTCCCTGTTCAGGGAGCCCTGCAGACGGTATTGTGCAGCATAATTTACTGCTTGAGCTCAATGGTTTAAGGAGGGGGTTTAGTTTGCTCTCTAAACCTCTATCATTCTAAAAGAAAAAACACCCATTAGACCCACCTTCGATATAAATGTGTACATTTTTCTGTAGAAAAATGTCCCGGCCGAAGGCCGATTCCTCTTCAAATACGGGCTCTCTATCACTCGCCAGGAAAAAATCGACACCTAAATGGCACAAAAGGTCTTAAAATTGGCAAATAAATGGAGCAAAAGGTCTGAATTCGCCAAACTAATGGGGCGAATGTTTTTGGAAATTTCATAAGTAATAGGGCTAAACATGAGGGAGGAGGAGGACTCGGAAAATCAACTGCCTCCCCTTAAGTGTCGAACATTCACTTTGCTGGCTTTATTGCTTTTCATCTCACCTCGCCATTCGTTTATATTGTGTTTGTGATGTCCGTAACATTGTTGTGCAAAGTCTGCAATACGTTATTTCCACATAGAGATTTTGATAAAATTGTTGCCCTGTATATTGTGCGGTGTCTGGTTCTGCTTTGTTTGTTTTCAAAGTATTACATGTTAATACTGCATCTTTGTTTATTGTACATTATATATTTATATCCCCAGATATTAATTCACACAGGTACAATTGTAAGAAGGTGTTTGACGAGGTCATCTATTAAGTTTAGTTTGATATCAATGTGTAAGTAAAATTACTGCATCTATAATAATAATACCGTCAATTACATATACTTGGTGTTGTTGTATCTTAATATGGTGAATTTCAAACTCGGGATACTAATTTCATGGTGGGAATATCAAGAGACTAACAACAGACAGAGCGCCTCTGTGTCTATATGTTCACGTAGCAGATACATAAGTATGACATCGTTTAGTAAATATTAGTTAGCTTAGTAATTATTACCAACATGAATTTTAGACCAAGGTTATTATTGTTTGGACACTTTATGTATGGTTGTAATTATGGTGATGGTTCATTAAAGTAAGTGGAGGCATGTGTTGCCGAATGTGCAATATATGATACACAGTAAATAGTTGTGGAAGTTATTCCCATTCTACCTATTTAGGAATATTATTGATATTATTGTTTCTAACGACCTTGAATTCGAAGACTTTATTTTAATTTGATATTGGATAATACATGGCATTATTTATTTGTTTAATTAAGAAGCTCCCACAACTCACTGGAGTCATCCAAGTGTCTAAAAAAAACAGCAAATTATGTCAGTGACAACTAAACGGCAATACCTTGAATATCACAAAATATTGAAAAGTTTGCATTGTCATATTTGGGGAGTTTGAAGACGGGGAGAGTAGGAGCTGGAAAATAATGCAGTATAATAGGGTAGGCAACTGAGCAAGGTACCAAGCAAGTCTCGTAGAAATCCCTTCATTCATACTGAAGATATATTGTTAATAGTCAGACAGACACACATCCACTGATCAACTGCAACAATCAAGTACACTAATTACGAAGGCACTTATCATCACCAACATAATTTAGTCAATTAAATACGTATCTTTCCGTGAAATATCGTCCAATCACCTCTAACATTAATGTCCTTGACAAGAAATATAATTACTATTGACATTTCCCAAATTGAAAACAAGAATCGAAACATTATATAAAAATTACGGAGCTTTCTTCAGTCGCATTGAGGATACTAAATGTACAGTGAATTAATTCACACACAGAAACAAACACCAAAACACACACCACACATTGCTGTACTTGTATTTGCTTCTACTTGCAGACATCCCCTTTCGGTGGCTAAATATTTTATTAGCATCTTATTTGCATACACTTAAAATGTGTTAAGCATTCTAACATAATTTATAATGTTAAATACCAGTTTTCTTTGTCTTTGTTACTAGTATTGTTTGTTATATTTGACTCCTCCATTGGTCATTTTTGTCTACTTAAATTGACCTGTGACCAAGTGGTGCGATATTCTTACTTCACACTCCGGACATGACTTGTATGCGAACTTGCAAGAGAGTTCACTCTTATCAATTTGTTCCATCGCTGACCCATGGTAATAACGTTCTTGACTTTGTACTTGGAACAAAAGAAGAATTTGAATGTTAGTAATGAATTCAGTAATAGTGCCTATCGTACAATCACTTTCCATTTATAATTCAATAACAACGAACTCAATACCAGCAAAGAGAAGGTCCCAAATTTCAAGAGAACAAACTTCCGTTAACTTAGAACAATACTTAAGGAGATCAACTGGAGTTCTAAGATTAACAATGATAATTATAATCTAAACCTATTATGGAGATTTTTCACCTCCACTTACTCGAATGCAGTTAATGAGTGTATACCATTATAACACCGAAGATCTGTACATAATAATAGGCCTAAGTGGTGGAGTAAATACATTGCAGCTTGTCTGCTTACTAAAAAGAATGCTCATTATTGATTACAAATCTCTGATACCCATGAAAATAAAGTGGTATTTGTGAATCTACGATTAAAAAAAAAAAAAAAAAAAAAAAAATTACATGTTGCAAAGCATAGTAAGACAAACCCGAAATAATGTTATAGTTACATCAGGAAGAAGAAAGTAGTGACCACAACGATTGATTGGACCGTTAGTCGATGAGAAAAGAGATTACACTAAAGATGAAGCAAAAATTAGTAATGCTCTCAACACCTTCTTTGCATCAGGTTTTACAACAGAAGACCTTAGTAATATCCGTACAGCATCGCCGGTTCAGATATATAATTATAACGTTCAAAGCAGTATCAGCATTACAGAAAGAGAAGTTTTGAAATGTTTAGATAAACTCAAGGTAAATAAATCACCTGGACCTGAGACGATCTCGCCTAGAGTTCTGAAGAAAGCTAAGTAGTAGCTCTCCAAACCACTGACATTACTCTTCAATAAATCCTTGCAGTCTGGGACTATGCCTGATCAGTGGAAGCTTGCCAACATAACACAGCTATTAAAAAAGGCCGCAAATCCTTACCTAGCAACTATCGTCCAATTACCTTAACCTCAGTTAGATGTATAATTTTTTGTTTGTTTTTTTTTTTAAGAGACAATGAACGGAGGAAGGAAAAACACAGATAAAACAAAAAGGTCCATGTGCCTAAAGGCATCCTCCATTCATAAAATGTTTGTAACAACTGGATTTAAACATTTGTTGATTGTAAGTTTGTGGAAAGCAATTCGAGGGAAGTGAATTCCAAAGAGTAGTAGCTCTGGGGATAAATGAATTCTGATAAGCAGAAGTTCTGCATTGTGGAGGAGAAAGTGTAAATTCATGGGCGCTCTCAGCTGCCCTAGTTCTACGGGGAAAGATGTGGAGAGGCGGCACAATTGAAGCAAGTTCCTCGGAACAATTGCTGTGAAAATATCTGTAGAATAATGCAAGGGATGCAACGTTTCTTCGTATGGCTAATGTAGGAAGGTCCTGTGTGATTGCAGGGTTATTGATTAATCTAATAGCTTTATTTTGAATTTTGTCCAACTGCCTCAATGCAACCACTCCCCTTCCACCCCACAGAGGTGAACAGTAATCCATCTGAGAGCGCACATGACTTTTATATATTACGGCCAACTGCTCGTCAGTGAAGAATTCTCGAACTCTGTACAGGAGTCCCAGTTTTTTAGAGGCATTCTTAGCAATGCTTCTAACATAATGTGTCCAGCTCAAGTTAGTAGTTAATGTTACACCGAGAATGTCAATACTAGGGGAAGTGGGAATATTTACATAATTAAAAAATATATGGGATAATGCTAGAAACACTCATAGGAGACAAACTCGTAAATCACTTAGGGAAAAACAACATACTTAAAGATAATCCACACAGTTTTTTGTAATAAATGCTCCTGTTTAACAAACCTCTTAGACTTCTTCCACAATATACTCAACCTATACGATGAGAGTAAAGCTGTAGATATTATATACCTTGATTTTCAAAAGGCCTTTGACAAACTTCCCCACAAACGTTTATTGATAAAACTAAAAGAGCATGGAATACAAGACAGTGTGTTGAAATAGATAGAAAATTGGCTCGGTGACAGAAAGCAAACAGTATTCATCAACAGTAAAACACTCAAATGGAGTAATGTAAGTAGCAGGGTACCCCAGGGATCGATCCTGAGGCCAATTCTCTTCCTAGTTTACATTAACGACATAGATGAATGTCTCATCTGTACAGTCTCAAAGTTTGCTGACGATACAAACATTGGAAATAGCGTACTCACAAATGAACATGTTGAAGATATGAACACAATCTAGATAAGTTGTCACATTGGGTTGAAATTTGGCAAATATATTTCAATGCAGATAAATGTAATTTACTCAATATCAGAAGCAGAAATGAAAAGCAAACTATTCAATGAATGGCACCAAGCTTAAGAGTGTAGACAGAAAAAACTTATTTGTAAGTAACAATATTGAGTAATCTAAAACCGAGTCAACAATGTTCAGAAGTTGTAGAAAAGACAAACAAAATAATTGGCTTTATAGGTAGGTCTTTTGAGCATAAATCCAAAGATGTAATCCTAACTCTTTACAATTCCTTAGTCCGCCCTCTCCTGGAGTATTGCGTTCAATCCTGGTGTCCTTACTACCAAAAAAATATAGACAAGCTAGAACGAGTTCAATGTAGAGATACCAAAATGATACTTTGCCTAAAGAACAAACCATACGTGGAGCGTCTTAGAGAATTAAACCTATTTCCTTTAACCCAGCGCAGATTAGGAGGCGACTTAATTCAAGTGTTCAAGATTATAAAAGCCATAGACAATATGAACTGTAATAAATATGTCAGTATCGACCAATCAAATTACACGCGGGGGAACGGTTGCAATATTATTGGTAAATCTTTTAACTCACACGAGTCTAAGTATTTCTTCTTCAATCGAGTTGTCAACTTGTGGAATGGGCTTCCCCGAGATGTCATAGACTACAGCACCGCTGATTCTTTTAAACTTCGCCTAGAAAATACCTTGCCTTAAATCCACGACTAACTGCATTTGTGAACTAATAATTTGTTTTGTTTTCCTTTATTATATTACTAACAACTGTCCCTTACTAACATCTAATCCTGCCACGAACATTTGTACCAGGGCAATTCTCCCTTTCCCTTTTTTCCTTACCCACGCTGAACCACTATTTGGACACTTGACCAGCAGTGTTTTGGAGAGCAAGCAGCCATGAGGGGTCGCTGAATCTGTTGTTGCTTGATTTCCTTTTGTACTACTTTGCATTTGTGGTTGTCCTGCTGCAGCATTTGTGTATATATATATATATATATATATATATATATATATATATATATATATATATATATATATACTAGGGTGTTTCATATTTATATGGGAAGAAATAAAAGGAAACTACGAGTCATATTGCTTTTCCACAGTTTCTATTTGAGATTATAAAGTCAACAAACCCAGAATTACAATGATTGTTCAATATTTACTGGTCGCACACTTTTGAAGTTTACACGACATTTCCTGTAAAATATATACAAACAAACAAACAAATTTATTAAACAGACACAGAGTCCAGGGGAAAAAAAAGTGATGAATACATATAAATGCTAAGTAAATAATTAATAAAAAAATAAAAATAATAATAATTATAATAACAATAATAATATAATTATAATAATAATAATAACCTATATACCTACAAAATCATATTCTGTCTGATTGTTTTCCTTGAAAGGTATTCTCATGTTATCTGTGTCTGAATGCTGCCTATTACTTTTGAATGTCATGAGATGAGCAAGCAGCCTTTGTTCGCGTTGGCAGTGTATCACGGTGGTGATGGACTACCTGAATGGGAAACTGTTTTTGCGTTTCGTCTTTGAATGCTGTATTGAATTTCTTAATGAGTGCAATGGCCCTTTCTGCGCTGTCATTGACGACTTTCAGGGCTTTGACCCTCCTCTTGAGCATATCATCTTGAATCAGATTCTTAATATCATCATCAGATTTTCTTAAAAGCTGGAAGAGATGTTTGCTCCGAGAAGTTACAAAACTGGACAGAGATGTGTCTGTAGAAGCAATGATTTTTCCCTTCCAATTTCTTTAGCATCTTCTGTGTTCCTGGTTTTCGGCATTTCTCCTCTTCATCAACTCGATCATCAAAAAAAGCTAGATAAACCAGATCTTCAGATATGTACCAGAGATGTCGTGAAGATGTCGTGAAAAGGCTTTTACGGCCACTTTGGCTTGGCCTTGATCAGGGTACTTCTGCAGGGTCTTGATCAGTTCAATGTCATTCTTTGGCGCATACTGTGGAATACAGGCTTCATGCCAGTGCCTGATGTACACTAAGCAGACAAAGAGGGTCACTCGCCGGAGTCCTTTTTCCATGTGGTGGTTGAGCTTCATCTGGTGTTTGAAGAGGGTGATTTTAATAGCATAGATAGCCTTGGCCATCCATCTTGCTTGGTGATATGCTCCGGGGAATTGGAAGCGGAATTCTCTCTGACCAGTAGTGATGTTCCCTCCGAGGTATAGTAGACACAACTTCAGAAGTTCCTCATAGTCCTTGCGTGGATGGTTTCCATCTCTGAGGACCTTGCCCAGAAATTCCATCATAGCTATCCGTTGTGATTCGGTGAAGACATCGAGAGGCTCCTCTTGATCTAGCAATGTTTGATAAGATTTCTGGTCAATGTTATTCGACTGTTCTTGAAATCTTTTAAACACCTGGATTTCTGGTCCATTTGAAATTCCGCAACACTGCTCGAATACGTGTTTTAGAATGACTTCATGTATGTGGTGCCGACATGCTAACCACAGAAGAGAATGGCCAATGAAAGCTTCAATCTGAATGCAAGCACCATTCAACATCCCACTATTTGCTGCAGTAGTATCAAAAGAGAGGCCAATGATATGATCTTTCAGTTCAAGTCTTTCAAGCTCTTTACAGACAGTGTTAGCGACTTCTTTTCCCGTTCCATCGGAAGCAACTGGAATACCAAGAATTTTTTCAAAGTCCATACCTGAGGCAACCACCGCAATTTGGTCCTGAACATTGCATTTATTTAGTGTTTGAGGAAGCTATTTCCCATCCCAGTGAAGAACAAGAGGTGGGGGATCCTTAAAGGCCTTATCCTCTATCTCCTTTGCAAGCATCTCCCTGTTTTTAGCTCATCTTCGATGAATTGTACTCGGAGAACATGCTATATTGCTCCCATCAACTTCCAAACTCTTTGCCGCGCCTATGAAAGAAGACGATGCCTGTCGAATGGATAAACCCTCCCTGTCCCAAGAAGATGTCAAGTTCAGATCTATGGAAACTGCTGCCCTCTTTTTTGTAGGCGGTTTTTGCAATGGAACTTTAAACTCTTGGTCACTATCATCTGAATCAGAAGCTGAGGATGAAGATTTATGAGGAATCTGTGTTATTTCCATTAGTTGCTGGACTTTTGCATGGTGCTTACGCTTTCGCTCTTCTTGCTTCCTTGAGGCTTGTTCCTTCTTCTTCAGGGCCGCTTGGTGAGACTTATCAAGGCTTCCTATTGAAGAACTCATCCGGTCTTCCCTTTGTAACAGTAGGAATTGCTTGGCTTCCTCAGCAACATCCTTCCGGTCAAGTACATCTACACTGGAGATATCAAAAAGGTCTTGAAGGTCATCTTTCCAGATCATTCTCCTCATGACAGCTCCCTCTGTATTTCTTGGCTTTTCCTTCTTTAACCGAAGATAATCTTCATACAGTTTCTTGATGGAAAGACGGATGTTTGCTTCAGTCTTTGTAGGCAGACTGGCTTTCGCCCAAATTTCCTTGAGTTTGTCACTCGTTTCAATTGTAGCTTCAGAGATGGTCTTGTTGAGCTGCTGATGTTGGTGGATGAAGAACAAAAATAAGATCTCATCTTTGGGTAGCTTTTCAATCAACCAAAGCTGTGAAGAACTGCGATTGCTAGCCATTTTCCCACAATATCTGAAAAAAAGAAAAAGTTGCATAAGTGTGCAACCTCTAAATGTTAACCAACAAAGCAGAAATTTTGCATAAATCATATTCAAATGATACTGATAACAGGGAGCATCAATATGGTAATCAACATCTTAGGTAGATATAATGAAACACCCTAATATATACAGTATATATATATATATATATATATATATATATACTGTATATATATATATATATATATATATATATATATATATATAAAAAGCGGCCCCCAGGTGATCTGTTGCCTGTGAGAAGGAGAAACTGTGCCAATTTACACAAGGACTTAACGGATTATCCACTCAACCTAGGGTCCGCCTGGCTACGAGGCCCTCTATGTATCTTTTAGCAATATATTTTTCATCAGTGGTCGGAGTTTAGTGCATCCATCAACCTGTCTCACCCTCAAGTCAACAGTAATGATTTGCATAAGGTTTATTTCCCGGATTGTTATCAGTATGTCTCCCCTAGTTGAGTTGTCATCCAAGGCTGATGATGCCCGTATATATATATACTGTATATACAGTATATATATAATAATAAGCTAACTTTGAAGAATGATCTGGAATCACTTATTTTATATCAAAAGGAGCCAAACCCACACGCATTTTGTCGACTTAATAGAAGTGCAAATGTAATTGTAGTACTTATTCTATAATTCTAAGTATACTACTAAGGTGGGAATAATTCGACAGTTGTTCAGAAGTTCGTATCTTTATTTAACAAACTCCCTAGTAGGTTGTGTTCCCCTAGCAATTGATTCTCTGTTCGGGCCAAAATGAGTTCAACACACAGATTGAATATTATCGTCGACCCACAATAGATTGCACGTTGGAACTATTAAGTTCCCGTTACCATCTATTTGGATACCCTTGGGTACTATTGGGTCACTCCGACTTCGATCCAAAAGCACATCACTAGTCTCCAAAATAATATGTCAAACTTTACTGGGCCTCAATATGTCTAATATTACATTTGATCTCTATTTCCCTATACTTAACACATTTACATGTATTAGCTCGAACGTCCCTTGATTTCGGCCCTGTCACTCTTTGAAATCTGGGGGAGGCACTCGCTGCAGGCAGTTTTGCCTTTTGTCTCCCTCATTCACATAGAAAAAAAAAATATATAACTTATCTTTGATAACAAGTGGATCTGTACCCGTAGGCATTTATGTTAATAAAACTCTATTCAGGAGTGTCTCTACTCTGGCTTCCTATTTAACCCGGCAAGTGCTGAAAGACTAATAAGAGTTTTACCGTTGCGCTGCTGAAAGCCTAATATAATCCAGGTTTTTGAGCGCGTACCAAAACCGCGGGTTTACAGCCAGGAGGCTACAAATTGGTGTTGTTTTAGTACAACTTTGCAACTCTCGATACCACCTCGCCACACGCTCGGCCCGCACTCACTCAAGCGGTGCACAAGCACTTGTCATGGAGCCTAGACGTCCCTCACGCTCTCGCCCTGATGACACAACCAGCCATCCTTCTGGTGGTGTCAGCGGCTGTAGAAGGCAGAGAGTGGCTGCTAAAGACCCAAGCTACCATTACTACGGCACGAGTAGCTCCGAGGATGAGGAACCTGCAAGTAAAGCACGTAAAACACGTGCAAGCAGGGGCAGTGCACAGAGGTCACATTGTCTTTCGAGGACTCTGCCACGACCACCTAGGCAACTGCTACCAGCACTACCACCACTACAGCCACCACTGCCACCACTTCCACTGACGCAGGAGGCCACCCTGGGGCTGCAGTACCTGCGGGGGCCACTGGGAAGACAGGGAAGGGCATGGGTAAAAAAACTTTTACCTCTGCCACTACCATCGTGCCACCACCACCACCACCAGCCGCCCCTTCCGCCTCTGCCGGCCCTTCTGCCCCAGCCCCTGGCCCTGCCAAAGGGAAGAAAGGGACGAAGGGCAAGGCGACAAAGGCGACAGGGACCACCATAATATTGCCATCCAGGACCTCTGCTGGCTTTGCCGACGCCACCCGTGCCGGCCCTTCTGCCCCTACCCCTGCCAAAGGGAAGAAAGGGACGAAGGGCAAGGCGACAAAGGCGACAGGAACAACCATAATATTGCCATCCAGGACCTCTGCTGGCCCTGCCGATGCCGCCCTAACATACAGTGCCGTGGCTGGCCTTGGACAGCGACACACAGACTTCCCTCCCTCTCACCAACCCACCCACCCCAACTCTCCCCTAAACACATTCATAAGGCTTATATATCTCATAATTAGTCTATGTGCGGCATATTCATTGTTATAAGGGTCGCCTACATACGTACATGTACTTTATATATAGCATGACAGTGCTGAAAATACGATATATACGTGATGTAACAGCCAAAAGACCCGGTACAACTTGGCAACTCTCGATACCACCCCGCCACACGCTCGGCCCGCACTCACTCAAGCGGTACACAAGCACTTGTCATGGAGCCTAGACGTTCCTCACGCTCTCGCCCTGATGACACAACCAGCCCTCCTTCTGGTGGTGTCAGCGGCCGTCGAAGGCAGAGAGTGGCTGCTAAAGACCCGAGCTACCATTACTACGGCACGAGTAACTCCGAGGACGAGGAACCTAAACGTAAAGCACGTAAAACACGTGCAAGGAGGGGCAGTGCACAGAGGTCATTGTCTTTCTGGGACACTGCCACGACCACCAATGCAACTGCTACCACCACTACCACCACCACTGCCACCACTACCACCGACGCAGAAGGCCGCCCTGGGGCTGCAGGACCTGCAGGGGCCCCCACTGGGAAGACAGGGAAGGGCATGGGTAAACAAACTTTTACCTCTGCCACTACCACCGTGCCACCACCACCACCACCAGCCGCCCCTGCCCCTTCCAAAGGGAAGAAAGGGACGAAGGGCAAGGCGATAAAGGCGACAGGGACAACCATAGTATTGCCATCCAGGACCTCTACTGGCCCTGCCGACGCCGCCCTAATATACAGTACCGTGGATGGCCTTGGATAGCGACACACAGACTTCCCTCCCTCTCACCCACCCACCCACCCCAACAGTCCCCTAAATACATTCATAAGGCTTATATATCGCATAATTAGTCTATATGCGGTATATTCATTGTTATAAGGGTCGCCTACATACGTACACATACTTTTTATATAGCATGACAGTGCTGAAAATACGATATATACGTGATATTACAGCCAACAGACCCTGTACAACTTGGCAACTCTCGATACCACCCCGCCACACGCTCGGGCCGCGATCACTCAAGCGGTACACAAGCACTTGTCTCCCGTGTAAACTCTCTCACCTCAGTTCCCGCCTCTAAACTCTCTCATAATTCGCTTATATGTCGCATATTTGGTCTATATGCGGTATATTCCTTGGTATATGGGTGGCCTACATACGTACACATATGTACATATATGTACACATACTCTACATAGCATAAAAGTGCTCAAAATAGGATACATATGCAACATTACGCCCTAACCCGCCTTTCCCTCCCTCTACTCCTACCCCCTGGGCGCACGGATATTCACCCGGGAAATCTTGCCGCGCGATGACAATCTGGCCGCGCGATGCCATTTGCTCCACTTTTTTCAACTACGGAACGCCCCCCCACTCCCCCAGACATTTTTTTGGGGGTCAAATATATAATTATATGGCTCGATGCGCGCGAACATTCCCTACACGTTGATGTACTTTTCATTGATAATTGCAAGGGGCGCCCAAATCGTCATACCTCCGCACAGGGATGCCTGTATACTACAGGGGGTGCTCAGCGGAGAGGTTAACACCTTACGAGCGGCCTATGCGGTTTATTTATGTGTACCGCACAGCGGGGTGTTTTTAGCCAAAATAGGGCTGTTTACGTGATCATTTTCATGCCTAAATAAGACCCAGAACGTAAAACAAGTACCTATCCCTGAAAGGGCATAAACAGAGCTTTCGAATGACACCATAACGATCCTTGTATGATGGATAGTTTTCTTGCAATAACCGTGCAACGCGAGTGCAAAAAGCAGGTAATTCGGTACTTTCAGTACATAATTGAGTATGTAGCGAGTGAGAGAGGGAGGAGGGAGCTGAGATTTGTGTCAGTAGGTTCGCCGCGGTGGTCTGGAGCAGTCATACGCTCGCTAGTCTCCTGCCACCACTTGTCTCTCTCTCTCAGCCACATTACGTGCTGAAATTGCCACTCGAGTTATGTCGAGCGCCGCCACTTAGTCCAGCTTTATTTAACTCGACTTATGTTGCTCGCCGCTAATTAAGGGTTAACAAATAAGTAAACTCAATAATACTGGCACCACTTATTCCAATAAACTATCTCAATACATGGTCCGATATAATCAATATTTCATAAACACCTATATTACCACTACATTATTCAACACTTAATTACTTTATATATATTAACGTAAAAACGCCCTCCGCCAATCACCGCACTCCCTTTTACTTACTTGCTCAGCCAGCTGCTTTTGACAGCTCACGGCTGCAACATGCCACGCCCCGCCTACCAGCCAATCAGCGGCCTCCATTATCGGAGCGCGAAGCTGGACTTCTTACTCCACCTCAGAAGTCACTCTCTTTCTCTGCCCGAAGAACTCCTTCTGATTATCCCTTGAGTAATATCTCGGTGCCAGCCCTGTACTGCCGTAAGCCGCCAAAAGAGGGTTCTAATCAGCTTCCTGGGACTTATTTTGAAGAGAGAAGAGAGGAGGTGAAGCACGAAAGAATCCAGAGCGATCGTGTCTCGGCGCGTGCCAGACAGCCAATCACAGCGCGGGAGAGCGGGAGGCGTGAGTATAATGGCTGCCGCGCCACTATGGGGCCACTCACCCCTCAGAGCCCACCGGGTTAACACACTGCAACCTACTTGCTCTCTCTCGCCCGGGCACAAAGGAGAACCAGGAACCCACTTTTCCAGTTACCTTGCCCTCACCTAAGCTCACAACACAGACCACCCCTGACCTCTCCTCACTTTCGTCCACTCGGAGGATGCACCGTCCGTATCCTGCCGCCTGTCGTCACGTTGCTAGTCTGCACACACACAGTCAAGCACTTCAAGAGGGACGACAGAAGGTGGACGGAAGTGAGGACTTCCAGAAGAGCTACTGGCCAGCTCTGAGGTGGTAAAGCACAGTTCCAGACACACACACACCTGATCCAGCAGACCAGAATATATTTGTTTAACACTAGATTAGCGGGCTAGCGGTTTATTTATATGTACCGCCCAGCGGGGTGTTTTTAGCCAAAATAGGGCTGTTTACGTGATCATTTTCATGCCTAAATAAGACCCAGAGCGTAAAACAAGTATCTATCCCTGAAAGGGCATAAACAGAGCTTTCCAATGACACCATAACGATCCTTTTATGATGGCTAGTTTTCTTGCAACAACCGCGCAACGCGAGTGCAAAAAGCATGTATTTCGGCACTTTCCCCATACAATTCCGTATATAGCGAGTGAGAGAGGGAGGGAGGAGGTGGGATTCATGTCAGTAGGTTCGCCGCGGTGGTGTGGAGCAGTCATACGCTCGCTACTCTCCTGCCACCACTTGTCTCTCTCTCTCAGCAACATTACGTGCTGAAATTGCCACACGACCTATGTCGAGCGCCGCCAGATAGTCCAGATTTATTATACTCGACTTATGTTGCGCGCCGCTAGTTATGGGTTAAGGACCCATATTGGGCCCGCATATGATAAAGAAAGAAAGAGAGAATGGTTGACTAACCTTGTGGTTTCCATTAAAATTGATGTGTCCTTCTAGGACAAGACTAAAGAAAAAAGAATGTAGACTCACCTGAATGTATAAATATGATGATGTGTTATTAATTAGTTCTCTTTGTTAGCAACGGCGCCATGCCGAAAGAGTTATTATATAAGATCTGATATGAGAGATTAAAGATTAAAAGAGTAAAAGTACAGAGGGAAGGGAATGAATATTTTGTGTTAATAAATGAGGCAACCAGTAAGTTAAAGAGGGAGAGTTGTTTAGTTGCCTAATAGATTAGCTATAGCTAGGGAAGGACACTAGTCCATATGAATCATTCATTAAGTTGTGTAAAAAGGAAACTGCAAAGAAGGACACTAGTCCAATGTGAGTTGCATTATTATTAAGTCTAAAAGAGCTATTCCGTGTATGCGTTTGAGGCACGGTTCATCTTCTGTTAGAACGATTATTGATTAAGGTGCAAGGTAACATAGCGTGTTTGTACTAGGGTTACTTGAGGGAAAATTCGGAATAGTGTTATTGAGTGTTACGACCGGCACTACGAAATAAACAAAGGCACTTAATAATGGACTAGATGATAGGCTATATCTGCATCAACGGTACGCTAATTCCAAACCCTCGAACTATTACGCCGGTGAACAAAACACTTAAAACCCACCAAAGTTAATCTACTGGATAACGGGGTATCAATTAACTGGGTTTTAGTGCACTTCTACAAAGGCTTTCCGGTGACGGCAAAGCCTACTCACAAAAGGAGTACTTTACGTTAATAAAATGCTCTTAAGTAATAACAATGCTTGAATAAACTATAACAAGATTTAATAAAGAAATATATGCTTACGTTAACTTTAGTGTGAGTCTGTACTCAACACTAAACTCTTCAATCCTCTATGAAAACACTGCAAGTCTAGTCCTACAGCAAACAGAGATGGAATCTTCTGAAAACGTCTGATGCTCTAAGATGCTCGTTAATATAGAACAGAAATAATGCAGGGGCAGGACACCAAAGCGTGTATCTTAAATACACCAACAAGTAGGATACATATATATAAAACAAGGGAGTGCAACAACTCTGTGACAGCACTAATAATAGCCACTCAAAACAGTACTTCCTTAGCCAAAGTAACAGCCATACTGGGTTGTGCACCAAGCATCAACCTAGGCTAAAATAATACGTGAATAATTCCTATAGCATACGCAGTTAAAGTTAATAAACACAATGCTGTCTTTATTACTAATAAAGTCTAGCAGCAGCAAAAAAGGTACCAGGAGGCTAGGCAGAGCGCAAGCATGCTCGTAGCCTACTGTCTCCCCTTGAACAGATTTCCCTTATGTTACGTTAAGTGACTAGGAGGCTCTCGTGGTATGTCCAGATCTCAAGTATCTGGTCTTGCCCTGGCGCTCCACAAAGGTCAACACAAAGAGGTAGCGAGCATACGAGCAAGAGTAGGCAAAAGCCCTTCGCTCGTATACTGCTACACTCGCAAAGGAAAAATATGCGCCAGGGTTACAGGCACATAGCTCTGTCGAAGTCGTACAGGCTTTGACTCGCCATATACTTAACTCAGACAACGACTAAAGATACCTTCCACTGTCTAGCATTAAATAATAACAAAGAACAACTTAATAATTAGAAGCACCCAATGATAATATGACTAATGTGACTATGATTAATAATCCCTAAAGCTAGTGCAAAACATGTGTGTGAGAACTGGTGCTGGTAATACGACTGGCCGACTATGGAAGTCGTATGCAGAACCAGAAGGGATAAGTAATTGAATAAAGAGGAGAAGTAATGGAAAAGAAGAAGTTCAGAGAGAGAAACAGTAGTACAGGGGGTTAGATTGGGGACAGATTGCAAGGGACGTCTAGGACCAAGCACACCATGCCAAGCTCTGAAGAAGACACGCGGCGTGAGCCCCCCCCAGTACCAACACTGGGACAGCGGCACCCAATCACAGACCACTACGTCATGAAAAGCAAGCGTCCTAGGACGCGCCAGGCCCGCCAGCCAATCAAGGCCATGGGAAACCCCGCCCGACCGAGGGAGGAACACGTACATACACACACACATAATACCCCCACGCTGCCTCCTTCGTTCTCTCTCTCCTTAACTTCACACTATACATCTTATACTCTATCACTGATATAAAATCCTTCCACGTGTCACAGACAAGAATAAAGACCACCACTGATCTGGACAACATGAATACTAGGAAAGAAAGAACATCGTTCTACGATTATTATAGCCCATTTCACTGCCCTGGCGAGCGCTAGCGAGTACGAGCACATTCTGGCAAGCAGGCCAGCGTAACATTAGGTAAAGATTGTAAACCTATATTATGAAGTAACTGGGTGACGGAACCCAATAGTGTCATTGAGAGAAATAATGCAAATCTATATTGTGAAGTAACTGGGTGACGAAACCCAATAGTGTCATTGAGAGAAATAATGCAAATCTATATTGTGAAGTAACTGGGTGACGAAACCCAATAGTGTCATTGAGAGAAATAATGCAAATCTATATTGTGAAGTAACTGGGTGACGAAACCCAATAGTGTTATTGAGATAAAGATTGTAAACCTAAATTGTGAAGTAACTGGGTGGCGGAACCCATATTACAGTATATGTAAAAGAGACCTGGTAATCTCATTCGGTAATTGGTATGATTTTATGTCATTGTGGAGGTACTTGCGTAGTAACCACGGTTGTGTCAAAGGAATACATAGAATCTATGTATTGAGGAGATAGATTATATGTGTTATAGCCTTGTTATTAAGAAAGGATACAGTAAGCTCAGTAAACGTGGGAAAACCTAAAGAGTAGAAGAAAGAATATAACTTTTGTGTTTGTTAGACAAAGAGCAAATGGTTCATTAGGCCCTGGTCTCAATAAAAGACACAGCAGGGTTTTGTTTTCATTATTTAGGATTAATTACTAATAACGGGTCATAGGATCGAAGCCGACTTGAGTCAATACCTGAATAACGAGGATTCAGTTAGGGAGTGACGGGAACTCTAAGGGTCCAAAGTACAACCTAGCATGAATCGACGTAATATTCAATCTGCGTCTTGAACTCATCTTGGCCCAAGCCAAGAACCTATTATTAGAGTAGTTAGGAAGTCTGTTAAATAAAATATACGAACTTCTAAATGACTGTCGAATTATCCCCCGTAGTAGTAGTAGCATAACAGATTTAAAAATAAATACTACATATTGGTGGCAAGCGGTGGGATTCGACAAATCATTTGGATTGAGTATAATTATTTAACAGAACAGATAGGATGACAGATGTGTTACCATTCAGATTATGGGAAGAGGGGAAGGAAGAAATCGAGCTTTGGATTGAGCAGTTAGAATGTCAGTTCACATTACTTGACGTAGGGGAAAATGGGAAGACAATCGCCTATGGAAAGGCACACTTAGGAAAGGCCCTGAATGATGTGAGAGTACATCTGGAAGGACTAGTATCGTGGGCCGAAGTCAAGAGCGCCTTAATCGAAGAATTTGGCCGAGAGACTTCCACCAGAAAAGTCAGAGACAAACTGAAGAGTTTGAGACTTGATGGCCAACATGTGAGAGCCCTGAGGAGGGAAATCGCTAAGAATGTGAAACTGGCGTATCCCCATATGAACCAAGAGAGTCAGGAAGTTGAGATCAGGGAGATCATGATCCAAGCCTGCCTGGTAGAAGTTAGGAAACACTGTATCATTCATGAGGTTAACTCTACCAAGGAATTGATGGAGGTCATTAAACAAATTATGGAGGCTAGAGAAGTAAAAGAGGAAAAACAAAAAGGGGAAGAGGAGAACCCAAAGAAAGGGTATCCGAAAGCCCTGATTCGATGCTTCACTTGTAGACAGATTGGACACCTTGCTAGGAACTGTACCAACTGTCCAAAAGCCCCAACCCCTAGATTTCACTCCAGATTCGCACTCCCAAACGATCGATCTCTACCCAGGGGGACCGATCCGGACCGGAGAGGAATGCTTCCGGTAGAATACCGGGAGACAGAAAACCAGCCAAAAGTTACGATGCCGGAAGAGAGAGAACATTTTCTGTGAAACCATACATAGAAGGGCGGTATAGTGAGGTCAATATCTTAGAGAGACAAACGCCTTGTGAAACTGTAGTCATAAATGGGAAAGCCGCGAACATGTTGATTGATACGGGGGCAAACCGTAGTTGTCTCCTGGAGTATTTTCGTAGAACAAAATCAACGAGAAATGGGCCCATTAAATCAAACCAGTATTCAGTTGTCAGGAGCCGGGGGTCAACCACTGACAATCCTAGGAAAAACTAACACGACCGTACTGCAGTGGAAGGGAATTACCTTCACCACCGATTTTTGTGTTTTATCAGGAAAAGCCAGTAGTGGAGTCGATGGGTATCTGGGAATAGATCTCATGAGTCAGTTGGGAGTTACTATTCAGTGTGGGCCGAAAGACATAACGACTACTCTTCAACCTCAAATAGTAGCTACCACAGGGAAATTATCTATTCCTCCTAGATCTTGGAAAATGATAGAGATTCCCCCAAACCTAGGCATGACTGCCGGGATTTTTTAACCCGATGCACAGAATGGGGTGAGAATATCTCCCGCCTTCATTACTGCCGACCAGAGGAAACTAGTTTTAGCTAATTTTGGGGATGACACAATTAGTTATCAAAAAGGGAAACTGTTAGGACAAGTCACACCCGCTCAACCCACTACTGTTGGAACTGACGGACCCGTGAACTTACCTGAGATCCCGAAAAAATTAACCTCAAGTCAAGCCAGTACTTTGCATGAATTGCTTTGGACGTACCGGGATGTGTTTGCTCAAAACGAAGGGGATCACGGATGGGCTCGAGCCCGACACACCCATGAGATACACACGCAAGGGCCTCCTATTAGACAACCCTACTGACGACAAAACCCTATTATGAGACAAAAAGTAAAGGAACAAGTTGAAGACATGATTAAACAGGGGATAGTAGTGGAATCATACAGTCCGTGGTCATCTCCGGTAGTCCTAGTAAAAAAAAAAAGATGGGTCTACTCGGTTCTGTGTAGATTATCGGAAATTAAACGATGTTTACCATCAAAGACGCGCAGCCTCTACCTCGTATTGACGACTCGTTAGAATCCCTCAATGGGTCGACCTGGTTCTCTACCCTAGATCTCCAGAGTGGATACTGGCAAGTACCAGTTAGGTCCGAGAATCAAGAGAAAACCGCATTTGCCACGAGCGAAGGCAAACTCTACCAGTTTACTGTCTTGCCGTTTGGAGTTTGCAATGGCCCCGCCAGTTTCACTAGAGTCATGGACGAGGTATTGAGGGGATTAACCTGGAAAACTTGTTTGGCGTACTTAGATGATATCATAATCTTTTCCACTAGTTGGGAAGAACATATTCACCGACTCCAAGAAATGTTAGAAAGAATCAGGGGGGCAGGACTTAAACTGAAACCTTCCAAATGCCAATTTGGGGCCCGTGAGGTGGCATATCTAGGGCATGTGGTTTCCAGTAAAGGTATTCAACCGGACCCACATAAAGTGAGATCTATTGCCTCACCTCCGTCCCCTGTCAAAGAGATTCGAGCGTTTCTGGGAATGGCCTCCTACTATCGAAGGTTCATACCTAACTTTTCTAGGATTGCTCGCCCCATGACTCAGAGACTAGAAAAAGTGAGGAGGTTTGACTGGGATCGGAGTTGTCAGGAAGCTTTTGATCACTTGAAGACAAAATTAACCTCGAACCCTGTAGTTTGAATCCGGATTTCACCAAGCCATTTCAACTATACACCGATGCTTCTGATGAAGGGCTCGGAGCCGTTCTGGCCCAGAAAGTGGACGGAAAGGAAAGCATAGTGGCCTGTGCTAGCCGGACACTGAATAAGGGCGAAAAGAATTATAGCGTTACGAAAAAGGAATGTCTGGCTCTAGTGTGGGCTGTACAATATTTCCGTCCGTATCTAGCCGGGGTCCACTTCGAAGTTATTACGGACCACCATAGCTTACAATGGCTCCGAAAAATGAAAACGGAAGACGGACTATTTGTCAGGAGGAAGGGGATTTTGGAAGAGTACTCGTTTGAAGTTAGACATAGACCCGGTTGATTACACACCAATGCCGATGGCTTGTCTCGACTACCGGTAGCACCCGTTTAACCCACTGAACCCCACGGGGAAAAACATGACCCTAGAGCTAGTAATAAAGTAAAGTTTTCGGAGGGAGCCTGGAGGAATTATCAAGATCGGGTCGTACTTGATTATTCAGAGGCAAAACGCATGATCAAAATCCTCCACGGACAAAAGGGAAGAGGGGCTCATTTGGGACAGTCTAGGATTCTCCAACAATTTTCAATGAAAGGTACTGGACCAAGAGGGCCGACCAGATTGTTAAAGAAGTCGTTCAAAATTGTTTGGGATGCCAGAGGGGCAAAGATGGAAGGGGACCTAGACAGTTGCCCGGACATATTACGGCTGGTACACCCTGGGCCAAATTATCAGTGGATATTATGGGACCTCTGCCCAGACAGACAAACAAAAGGTACATCTTGACCTGTGTCGACATTTTCTCTAAATACACGGTTGCTTGCGCTATCCCGGACAAGAAAGCTGGAACGGTGGCCATGGTTATGGAGGTATTCTGAGTGACAGGGAAAACAAAATTAATAATGAGATCTGGCAACACTTGGGAGAAACCTTGGGGTACCAGATACAGCACACCTCCCCATATTACCCTCAGGAAAATGCTGTCTGTGAAAGGAATCATAGGGTGTTAGCCAACTGCATCCGGGCTAGTCTGAGCTCACAAGGGGAGAAAATCGTCCGGGGTTGGCCGGAGCTTTTGCCTGAAATTGTCTGGGGAATAATTACCACGGTCTGTAGGACTACGGGGTATTCTCCCTATGCGATTATCTTTGGCAACATACCGAAATTGCCTCAAGAACGATTATTGCCCTACCCCCGGTCCTACATGCAGTATTCTCAACCTGGAAAATATTGGAAGGAACAAGGGGAGCGACGACAGCAAGTGCATGATCATATTGCTCAGCAACAGCCTAAGAAAGTTTCTCTAAATAATCCTTATTACCGAGGGGAGTATATTTTGTTCAAGAGACACGACCTCACCCGAGCTGGTAAACTGGAGGAGAAATACGAGGGTCCTTTCAGGGTTGTCGAGACAAACGGGCCCTATCAAGTGTTATACTTACATCATGGAGATATTGTGTCAGTTACTCATATTCGTCATACCAAACGATATGAGGGTAATGTTTCCCCAGAGATGAGCGAGTGGAGTAGCGAGGAAGGGAGCGAAGAGGAAACGGAATTCTGGGTCGACGACCCGGATGCTTCCTCAGTTCGACCCAACGTTAGAGGTCCTACTCCAACTTGGGACTACCTAGAAGATTCTACACTCTGGTGGTCACTTAGTCGAAAAAACCGAGAGGGTCTTCCTGAGGTTGAGTCAGAAGGAGACTTAGGAAGCAAAGAGATCGTATCTAGTGACAATTTGTATGAGCTTACCGAGGAGGAAAAGTCTACGGTCACAGACAGCGAAGTTTCAGTTTCCCCGAGAGATTTAAATAGAACTTTAAGTAGTGAGGAAGAGTTACCTCGAGAAGAGGTGGAACCGCGAGGCGTATCTTTTGACGGCAGCCATATGAATGGTTCTCCCACAGCTAAAGTAAGAGAATCCAAAGGAACTCCCTTGCATAACGTTCCAGATAAGACTCTCACTAGAGCGACTAAGTTCACGGGCCCCACCGAAACTCTCACTCGTAGTGGTAGAATTAGCCGCCCACCAATCAGGTACACGGACGAGGCTAAAAATAGGACCCCCGGGGCACGTGCCTGTCAGTTGCAAGGCACCATGCCTCTCCCCTCTGACCCTCAGTACCGACTCCGTCGACTGGTAGCAATAGTCGACGGGCAAGGGCAAAGAATTAATACCACTCGAGCTCTTAAACAGTTCCTCAGCCAGCCCGGGAAGGTTTTAATAGCCAAAACTATCGTGGGAAACCAGAATCCTGCACTCCAGTTATATAAATGTCTCTGTGAGATTAGTGGACTGGTGGAGTGGCAGCAGGAGGGCATAAATTTTAGGGGAACCGTGTTGCGGCGATCTGGAGCTCGCCTAAATTTAGTAGGGGGTGATAAAGTAGAAATGCCCTCCGCCAATCACTGCATTCCCTTTTACTTACTTGCTCAGCCAGCTGCTTTTGACAGCTTACGGCTGCAACATGCCACGCCCCGCCCACCAGCCAATCAGCGGCCTCCATTATCGGAGCGCGAAGCTGGACTTCTTACTCCACCTCAGAAGTCACTCTCTTTCTCTGCCCGAAGAACTTGTTCTGATTATCCCTTGAGTAATACCTTGGTGCCAGCCATACTCCCGTAAGCCGCCAAAAGAGGGTTCTAATCAGCTTCCTGGGACTTATTTTGAAGAGAGAAGAGAGGAGGTGAAGCAAGAAAGAATCCAGAGCGATCGTGTCTCGGCGCGTGCCAGGCAGCCAATCACAGCGCAGGAGAGCGGGAGGCCTGAGTATAAAGGCTGCCGCGCGCGGACCCCAGGGGCCACTCACCCCTCAGAGCCCACCGGATTAACACACTGCAACCTACTTGCTCTCTCTCGCCCGGGCACAAAGGAGAACCAGGAACCCACTTTTCTAGTTACCTTGCCCTCACCTAAGCTCACAACACAGACCACCCCTGACCTCTCCTCACTTTCGTCCACTCGGAGGATGCACCGTCAGTATCCTGCCGCCTGTCGTCACGTTGCTAGTCTGCACACATACAGTCAAGCAGTTCAAGAGGGAAGACAGAAGGTGGACGGAAGTGAGGACTTCCAGAAGAGCTACTGGCCAGCTCTGAGGTGGTAAAGCACAGTTCCAGACACACATACACCTGATCCAGCAGACCAGAATATATTTGTATAAGGACACATATTGGGCCCGCATATGATAAAGAAAGAAAGAGAGAATGCTTGACTAACCTTGTGGTTTCTATTAAAATTGATGTGTCCTTCTAGGACAAGACTAAAGAAAAAAGAATTTAGACTCACCTGAATGTATAAAGATGATGTTGTGTTATTAATTAGTTCTCTTTGTTAGCAACGGCACCATGCTGAAAGAGTTATTATATAGGATCTGATAGGAGAGATTAAAGATTAAAAGAGTAAAAGTAAAGAGGGAAGGGAAAGAATATTTGTTGTTAATAAATGAGGCAACCAGTAAGTTAAAGAGGGAAACAGTTGTTTAGTTGCCTAATAGATTAGCTATAGCTAGGAAAGGACACTAGTCCATATGAATCATTCATTAAGTTGTGTAAAAAGGAAACTGCAAAGAAGGACACTAGTCCAATGTGAGTTGCATTATTATTACGTCTAAAAGAGCTATTCCGTGTATGAGTTTGAGGCACGGTTCATCTTTTTTTTAAACGATTATTGATTAACCCTTAAAAAGCGGCCCACCACTTAAGTCGAGTTAAATAATGCTGGACTATGTGGCGGCGCTCGACATAACTCGAGTGGCAATTTCAGCACGTAATGTGGCTGAGAGAGAGAGACAAGTGGTGGCAGGAGACTAGCGAGCGTATGACTGCTCCAGACCACCGCGGCGAACCTACTGACACAAATCTCAGCTCCCTCCTCCCTCTCTCACTCGCTACATACTCAATTATGTACCGAAAGTACCGAATTACCTGCTTTTTGCACTCGCGTTGCACGGTTATTGCAAGAAAACTATCCATCATACATGGATCGTTATGGTGTCATTCGAAAGCTCTGTTTATGCCCTTTCAGGGATAGATACTTGTTTTACGTTCTGGGTCTTATTTAGGCATGAAAATGATCACGTAAACAGCCCTATTTTGGCTAAAAACACCCCGCTGGGCGGTACACATAAATAAACCGCATAGGCCGCTCGTAAGGTGTTAAGGTGCAAGGTAACATAGCGTGTTTGTGCTAGGGTTACTTGAGGGAAAATTCGGAATAGTATTATTGAGGTAAAGATTGTAAACCTATATTGTGAAGTAACTGGGTGACGGAACCCACTAGTGCCATTGAGGGAAATAATGCACATCTATATTGTGAAGTAACTGGGTGACGAAACCCAATAGTGTTATTGAGATAAAGATTGTAAACCTAAATTGTGAAGTAACTGGGTTGCGCCACCCAGTTACTTCACAATATATTACCCATATTATATGTTAAAGAGACCTGGTAATCTCATTCGGTAGTTGGTATGATTTTATGTCATTGTGGAGGTACTTGTGTAGTAACGACGGTTGTGTTAAAGGAATAAATAGATTCTATGTATTGAGGAGATAGGTTTTATATGTTATAGCCTTGTTATTGAGAAAGGATACAGTAAGCTCAGTAATCGTGGGAAAACCTAAAGAGTAGAGGAAAGAATATCACGTTTGTGTTTGTTAGACAAAGAGCAAATGGTTCATTAGGCCCTGGTCTCAATAAAAGACACAGCAGGGTTTTGTTTTCATTATTTAGGATTAATTGTTAATAACGGGTCGTAGGATCGAAGCCGACTTGAGTCAATACCTGAATAACGAGGATTCAGTTAGGGAGTAACGGGAACTCTAAGGGTCCAAAGTGCAACCTAGCATGAATCGACGAAATATTCAATCTGCGTCTTGAACTCATCTTGGCCCAAGCCAAGAACCTATTATTAGAGTAGTTAGGAAGTCTGTTAAATAAAATATACGAACATCTAAATGACTGTCGAATTATCCCCCGTTGTAGTAGTAGCATAACAGATTTAAAAATAAATACTACATATATCATGATTACATTATTATTCTCAATGCTTAATTTGATAGATACTATATTTATCAACTCACTAACTACTTATCTCAAGAGTACAATATTTCCTCACAACAGTCAACTCGACTTGTTACTTGTATCATGATCAAAAATCTTATTACTATACCGGCGGATTATTCTTCTTAAATGCTACGAATGACAATGTTTCCTTTATAACAAAACGTATTTTGGGTTCATATGGACTAGTGTCTGTCCTCACTATTTCTTAAGCTAGCTCTAATCTATCTGCAACTATTATTTATCCCCACGTCATTCCTATAGTTGCTTCTAGCTTTATTAATCTCTTATTGACTTCTTCCCCTTATCCTTATTGTTTACATTTATCTACTAACCTAGAAGATCATATACTATTTATAGGTAAGTGGCATGGAGCTTTTTTTATCAATAACAGCTATATTCTCTCAACACTTCATCTTTTTATTCAAGTCATGAGTCTAATCTATTTATCTTTATATAGTTCTATAAGAACACATCAATATATTTAATGGTTGGAACCACTGGGTTTGTCAAGCATTGTTCTCTCTTTGAGTGAATCTATCTATAAGGGTCCTGTAAAAAGTCTTGGGTATCTCTGGAACAATCTTCACCACCTCAAGGCCGGCCAATATGTCTTCTGGAAGTCTTCAGTCACATCTACTACATGTTGCACCTCTTGTATTGCTTGGCTATAAGTGTGTAAGCTAGCAATGTGACGACAAGCACCAGGATACTTGT
Organism: Paralithodes platypus; assembly: GCA_032716605.1. Classification (NCBI taxonomy): domain Eukaryota; kingdom Metazoa; phylum Arthropoda; class Malacostraca; order Decapoda; family Lithodidae; genus Paralithodes; species Paralithodes platypus. Next base: position 31,126,160 of record CM064490.1, read on the forward strand.
GGTGTATCTGGTCAGCAGACGAAAGCTGTATTGGGCCAGAGGTGGACTTTATTGGCTGGTGGTAAGCGAGCTGGTAGGCTGGAGCAGGTTTGGCCAAGTTCCAATCACTGTTCAGGTGAGGGAGAGGTAGAGAGTTGCTGGCAGGTGAGACCAGTGGATTCCGTGACGGGAGTGACGTCTGCGGCCCCACCCCCCTCCCTATATAGCCCCGCCTCACGATTTGCCGCGGTGTGATTGGTCGAGCTGGCCACCCGGGCAGTGATTAAAAGTTCTTGTGGTCTGTACTATCTGCCCTTTTCTGTCGACAATAGCTAGTAGACGACGAAGCCGGTAGTGAGGGTCAGTTGGGAGAGACATGGTGCCTTTTAACTGACAGGCACGCACCTCAGGGGTTCTATTTATAACCTCGTCCGGATACCTGATTGGTGGACGGCTAACTCTACCACTGTGTGTAATTGTTTCAGCAGGGCCCTTAGGTAACTTCGCTGGACTCTTACCCGGGAAGTCAGTCGCTCTGTTTTCCTGTGACTTATTTATTTTAGTTGAAGGAGAACTATATATATTTTTAGCCTCGATAAATACTTTCTTTTCGGCCATTTGTTCTCTGGGATATTTTTCCTCACTACTTAAAGTCTCCTTGAAATCTCTCGGGATCTGAAACTTCGCTTTCGGAATCCGTAGAATTATCGTTATGGTACACTCTCGGGATTCCCCCTCCCCGCTCGTCATAATTTCCTCGGTTTCTCCATTTCCGTCTCGTTCTGACCTGGAATAACTCTCGTTTTGGTTCCTACTGTAAGACTGCCAGAATGGAAAGACCCAAGTATAGTCCCCTCTTAGAAGGTGATCTTCTGCCTTATAACGAGTTGAAAAGTCCTCAGAATTATCTGCCCAGGATTCTAAATCTTTCTCACTTTCTTCCTCGCTACTTCACTCACTCATATCTGGGGGTAGAATTTCCTCGTACCGTTTAGTATGGCGAATATGCGTAGCCGAAACAATATCTCCATGATGAAAATATAGGACTTGGTATGGTCCATTTATCTCCACAACCCAGAAAGGACCCTCATATTTCTCTCCCAATTTACCGGTCCGTGTGGGATCATGTCTCTTGGCCAGAATATATTCCCCCCGGTAATTTGGATTATTTAAGGTAAATTTCTTGGGCTGCCGTTGAGTAACATGGTGATTAACTTGTTGCCGTCTTTCCCCTTGACCTCGTAGATAATGTTCTGGTCGGGAGTATTTGGCGAAATTGATGGGATAGGGTAATAGTCGTTCTTGAGGTAGTTTCGGAGTAATTCTAAAAATAATCTCAGAGGGAGAATACCCGGTAGTTCTACAAACGGTGGTATTGATTCCCCAGACAATTTCTGGCAATAGTTCCGGCCAACCTCGGGATATTTCTTCCCCTTGTGAACTTAGACTAGCTCGTATGCAGTTCGCTAGTAACCGATGATTTCTTTCACATTCAGTGTTCCTTTGTGGATAATACGGGGAGGTGTGTTGAATCTGGTAACCCAAGGTATCCCCCAAATGTTGCCAAATTTCATTATTAAATTCCTTTCCCCTATCACTCAGAATACATTCGGGGGTGCCATACACAAAAACTACTCTCTCAAGTATACTATTAGCCACGGACTCAGCTTTCATGTCCAGAATGGCGCAAGCAACCGTGTACTTTGAAAAGACGTCAACACAGGTCAGAATGCACCTTTTGTTCGTCTGTCTGGGCAGAGGTCCCATAATGTCCACAGACAACTTTTCCCACGGTTTTCCTGCAAGAATGTGTCCTGGTGATTGTTTGGGTCCTCGTCCGTCTTTCCCTCTTTGACATCCCCAAACAACTTTGGATCACTTCTTTAACAACTTTGTCAGCTCGTGAGGTCCAGTACCTTTCATTAAATTGCTTCAAAACTCTGGACTGACCTAAATGAGCCCCCTTCCCTTCTTGTCCCTGGAGGATTTTAATCATGTGTTTAGCCTCAAGATAATCTAATACCACACGATCCTTAGAATCCCTCATGTCTCCTTCAGAAAACTTTAATATATCTTCACAATTTGGTATCGGATCATTCTTTTTCTTTTTGGGTCGAGTGGGTTGGACTGGTGCTACAGGTAATCTGGATAAACCATCGGCATTGGTATGTAGTTTACCCAGCGAGTGCCTAAAATCAAAGGAATATTCCTCCAGAATCCCGTTCCACCTAACAAACAATCCGTCTTTGGTCTTAATTTTTCTAAGCCATTGTAAACTATTTACTTCGAAATGAAGTCCTGCTAAGTAAGAACGGAAATATTGTACAGCCCAGACTAAAGCTAGACATCCTTTCATAGTAACGCTGCAATTCTTTTCGCCCTTATACAGGGTCCGGCTGGCGCATGCCAGTATGCCTTCTTTCCCATCCACCTTCTGGGCCAAGACTGCCCCTAGCCCTTCTTCATCAGAAGCATCGGTGTACAATTGGAAAGGCTTGGTAAAATCAGGATGACAAACAATGGGGTTAGAGGTTAGCTTTTGTTTCAGGTGATCAAAAGCCATTTGACAGCTCTGATCCCAGCCAAATTTCCTCCCTTTTTCGAGTCTCTTAGTCATATGTCGAGCAATTTTCGAAACATTTGGTGTAAACCTCTGATAATAGGAAGCCCTTCCCAGAAACGCCCTGATTCCTTTGGCAGTGGTGGGGGGTGAAATATCTGCCATAACTTTTACTTTAAGGGGGTCAGGTTGGATACTTTCTTGGAAACCACATGTCTTAAGTATGCTACTTCGTGGGCCCCTAATTGGCACTTGGAAGATTTTAATTTGTGTCCTGCCCTCCTAATTCTCTCTAATATTTCTCATAGTCGGTTAATATGTTCCTCCCAATTGTTCGAAAAGATTATGATATCATCCAGGTAAGCTAGGCAAACTTGGAAGATTTTAATTTGTGTCCTGCCCTCCTAATTCTCTCTAATATTTCTCATAGTCGGTTAATATGTTCCTCCCAATTGTTCGAAAAGATTATGATATCATCCAGGTAAGCTAGGCGTTAATCCCCTCAGTACTTCATCCATGACTCTAGTAACACTGGCTGGTCCATTACAAACTTAATATATAAAAGTCATGTGCGTTCTCAGATGGATTACTGTTCACCTCTGTGGAGTGGAAGTGGAGTGGTTGCAATGAGGCAGTTGGACAAAATTCAAAATAAAGCTATTAGATTAATCAATAACCCTCCAATCACACAGGACCTTCCTACATTATCCATACGAAGAAACATTGCATCCCTTGCATTATTCTACAGATATTTTCACAGCAATTGTACCGAGGAACTTGCTTCAATTGTGCCGCCTCTCCACATCTTTCCCCGTAGAACTAGGGCAGCTGGAAGCGTCCATGAATTTACACTTTCTCCTCCACACTGCAGAACTTCTGCTTATCAAAATTAATTTATCCCCAGAACTACTACTCTTTGGAATTCACTTCCCTCGAGTTGCTTTCCACAAACTTACAATCTACAACAGTTTAAATCCAGTTGTTACAAACATTTTATGAATGGAGGATGCCTTTAGGCACATGGACATTTTTTGTTGTATCTGTGTTTTTCCTTCCTCCGTTCATTGTCTCTTTAAAAAAAAACCACACACACAAAACAAAAATCGGAAGGGTAAAACCGTGAACTGGTAGAGTTTACCTTCGCTCGTGGCAAACGCGGTTTTCTCCTGGTCCTCTGACCTAACTGGTAATTACCAGTACCCATTTTGTAGATCTAGGGTAGAAAACCACGTTGACACATTTAGTGATTCTAGCGAGTCATCAATACGAGGTAGGGGTTGAGCATCTTTGATAGTAACATCATTCAGTTTCCTGTAATCCACACAGAACCGTGTGGACCATTTTTTTTTTTTACTAGGACTACCGGAGATGACCACGGACTGTAGGATTCCACTACTATCCCTTGTTTAAGCATGTCATCCACCTGTTCCTTCTCCTTCTGTCTTATAATGGGATTTTGTCGTCTATATGGTTGTCTAATAGGGGGTCTTTGGGTATGTATTTCGTGTGTGTGTCGTGTTCGGGCCGATCCGTGGTCCCCTTCATCTTGGGCGAATACGTCTCTGTAAGCCCACAATAATTCATGTAAAGTAGCAGCTTTGTCTGACGTCAATTGTTTTGGGATCTCAGGTAAGTTAGTCGGTCCGTTAGTCCCAACAGTGGTGGGTTGCGTGGGTGTAACTTGTCCCAACAGTCTTCCCTTTTGGTAATTGATCGTATTCTCTCCAAAGTTAGCAAGAACTAATTTCCTCTGATTGGTAGTGATAACGGTGGGAGATATTCGAGCTTCATTTTGTGCATCTGGTTCAAAAATCCCTGCAGTCATTCCTTGGTATCTGGGAATTTCTATCATTTTCCATGTTCTAGGGGGAATAGAAATTTGTCCCGTGGTAGCTACTATTTGGGGTCGTAGTGTGGTCGAAGTGTCTTTCGGGCCACACTGTATGGTTACCCACAATTGACTCATTAGATCCATTCCCAGATATCCATCCACTCCGCTTTTGGATTTTCATGATAGAACACAAAAATCTGTGGTGAATTTAATTCCTACCGATATGGCAATACTTCTCACAGCATGTATAAGACCCGCTGAAGGGTGGCAGGGCCAGTCTTGCCTCACTCTGGAGGTAGAAAGGTGGTCTCTCCTGCCATTTTGGCCATATTGCTTCGGACTGCTGGGGAATTTTATTACTGCATCCTACGGTACAGTACGGGTTAATGATTTGTTTGTCAGTTTTAACAAAGGCAAATAGCCTTAATATATTATATTGAAGCTTTTAGACATGTTTCTTGTTACGGAAGGAGATATATTATAGAAGTTTAACAATTTTAGATCAAATACAATTATTGAACCTCATAAAAAAAATCTTAGAGTATTAAACTAATTATCATGTTGGGACTAAATGAGGTTCGTATAAAAGAACACCTAATTAATTTCAAAGATAATCACCACTTTGTTTACTATATGAGAAAACAAAATTAGATGGGTAGTGAAGTTGAATTTCTAATCAATCACAATAACGATCATAATGTAATTAATATCAACATTGTATCAGTACTTGGATTGTGATTAATATTGATATATATGCACCCCCTTATGCCCCTTACCCACTGATGCAATTTCATACAATTTTCATCGCCGACACCAAGAAATGGACACATTCATGACATGTCGCAACAAAATCTTGAACCCTCGCATGATAATCGTTTGACTCGCAAGGCCTCGCAAGCGCCCTCGCGGGTCATCGAAAATATTTGGATTGTTCAAAATTTGTGACGAGGACTGGCGAGGGGTCCGAGCCCTCGCAACCATCGTCGAACATTGCCGAGGGATCGGCGAGGCCCTCGGAGATCCTCGGCGACATCGGCGAGACATCGGCGAGGGTGTCGCACGAAAAAAAAGTTGCCATTTTCCGAAACGTCGCACTATGGCTCGCCGATGTTCGGAGAGCATCGGCGATGCACAATAAATATCGGCGATTGCGTCGTCGATTAGTCGTCGACGTGCGACCGAATACTCGTCGAGCGTATACCCGCCAGGAGTATACTCTGCACGAGGCATGCGAAGGGCTTTGCGACGTCACCGAATGCTCAAGACACACCTCGATGAGGCCAAAGAGCACCTTCGGTGAGGTGTGTAAAAAAACGGATTATCTACCTGTCAACCCTGTTTGCTTTTCACCTTTCGTTTGTTGTAGTTGCACTAACACTTTAGCGAGCAATATTTATGGGCAATTATGGTCTGTAAGGTACACAAATTAAAATATATTAAAATATAACCCCTCACATACTTTACATTCACTTTATTTACCTATTTATGCCAAACAATCCCAAATTATATTGAGAAATAACGAGCTCATGTAAAATTGACAGGAAAAGCGCTCGTGTGACAGCAGCTGAAATTCTTAGGTATCCGTTGCACGTCTGGCATAGGTGAGGTAAGGTCAGGGGGGTATACTGTATATACCGCGGGACAGGTCAGAAAAGGTCATTCCACAGTTTCCAGTGAACAACCAACAATCTTCCTCAAGTCTCCAAATTTTCCACCATGCCTGGCAAGAAAATACCACCAACGAAGAAGTGGGGGAGGGGGGGGGGGGGGGACGCAGCTGAAGAAGAAGGCAACCATCAAAATCGTTGCCGGTGATACGCCCTGTCATCCAAGCTGAGGTTTTGGATATTGATGAGATTCGTCAAGAGGAAGAAGAGGTGGAGTCCATGGACGTCGGACCACACAAGGAGAAGGAGCAGCAGCCTAGCCAGCAACTTTTCACCACCCAGGACGAGGTAAAGGTTGAGGTCCACAGGGCCCAAGAAGACAGCGACGTCAACATGCAACCTTCGGACCAGAAGTCATCTTCTGATTCGGAGGAGAGCTCTCCCGGCATAATTACGGCCCGAATGGAGGGACCTGGCTGATTGGGTCCTGAACCACCCAGCCCTATGGATCAAGGCGGACCCGAGGCACAACGACAAGATGTACGCGCCTCTTCGATAAGAAAGGCAAGCAACTTTGTATTGAGTATTGTTCACATGTGTGGGGAGGTTCCTCTCACACTGCTCTCCTAGACAAAGTTGAAAGGAAGGCCTTTCGTATCATTAACTCCCGTCCACTCACCAACTCTCTGCAATCTCTCTCTCTCCGCCGCAATGTTGCATCTCTCTCGCTATTCTATCGCTACTATAATAATCAGTGTTCCTCAGAGCTATCCCAGTGCATACCACCTCCTTTACGTAGGGCACGTGGTACCCGTCTTGCAACTCAATCCCACCCCTACTCTGTGCAACTCTCCAACCCAAGAGTGAAACGTTACTCTCAAACTTTCTTCTACTCAACAGCTGAGCTCTGGAACTCTCTCCCAGAATCAGTCTTTCCCTCTTCCTATGACTTAAATTGCTTCAAACTCCGTGTGTCCAGGCATTTTGGCTCGAACGTCCCTTGATTTTGGCCCTGTCACTCTTTCAACTATGGGGGAGGCACTCGCTATAGGCAGTTATGCCTTTTGCCTCCCTCAATCACATAGAAAAAAAACAAAACAAAAACTACGTGTACCAGGTAAGTGGCTATTAGTTATTTTGAAATACATATAATCTTCCTGGGTTGTATGAGGAACGTGGTGCTATGAATATTCGTATGTATAAAACAAAGGGTTTGTGTGATCAACGTGGTGCTATGAATATTTTTACAAAATTATATAATAGCTTGACAATTGAAATATGTTACATTTTAGTGTTAATTTGTTTGTTTGCCCTCTGTATTGTGTCCTAAATGCTCTTCCATCAATCTCAATAAATGTTGACATATTTGTCTTTATATGATTTAAGGCACTATCTCGTTCCCTTTTCAGCTGAAATAGTCTCCAAGTTCTATACCAACATGAGGACACGCTACGGGAAACATTTGAACAGGAAGAGCGGGTCAGGTGCTAAATGCATGACGAACCGGGATAAGTGGATTTGGGAGACATTTTCCTTGCTGAAGGATTTTTTTTTCCCAAAAGGAACCTAGAATCAGCAGCAAGAAGGTATGTACAAGCATATAAATTATAAATTTGCTATATATAATTTTGTATATTAGAATTATTATATTGTATAATTATTTTCTATGTGTGTCAAAATATTAATATCTGTTACTTTATAAGGTGTTATAAGTTTGACATTTTATTTATTGTATTTGATTTCCAGCCACAGGACAACTTGGAGGAGGAGGAGGACGTGCAGTTGGTAAAGGAGGGAGACCTGACGTCATACTTCTAAAAATTAAAATATGGACGTATACAAATATTTGTAATATATATACAGTATATATATGTATATATATATATATATATATATATATATATATATATATATATATATATATATATATATATTCTGACATATGGAGCCCTGTATGTTTATTTTAGAGTTAGAATTAAGAGTTGAAGGAGTGCCAAACTACCCAGGCGGCAAAGCAGACCAGCGAGCGAACCTGCGAGTGGGAAACCAGCTCGTCCGCATACCAGCAAACAAGCCTTCACACCTGCGTGCATCATAGGGGACCCTGCAAACTACTTCGATGACCCGATGCTATGACGTATGATCGACGCCAGGAGACCCCATTGGACCACGCACCTGCTACGCAACTCGAGGAGCTGTGATAGGGGCGCGCACCATCACTCGCCTCCTGATTCGTTCCTACACCATCATTGTTTAGTATATAAGACCCGAGTAGTGGGCATTCAAATCAGTCTCATTTGGAGTTGGGGAAGGTGAACTTGCAGCTGGAGGAAGACGGGGTGAAGTATTTGTGATGCTCACCGCTTCCCCCAGAACCGCATGGCTTACTCGCTAGGACTCGCCAGGGCAGAGAATGTAGCTACAGTCTACCTATCATTGTGTACTTTCCTTCTCGAGAAAGCTTGTGTTGCAAACAGTTCAAAACAGTTCTTTATTTTCGTCTGTCACAATCCTTTCTATTTTATTTAGTCAATTGAAAGTATTGTGTTAAGTAGTTGAATGATGGGAGGGCGAGCGGGAGAGAGAGAGAGAGAGAGAGACCGGGTGGTGTGACTTAGTGGTGAGTGTGGCGCGTGGCTGGCCCCCTTACATAGGCTTCGCGGATTTTCTTTGCCTCCTGCCTAACACTGCCTACTAGGCGGCTGCTTACTGGGCGACTGTCGCGCGCCCTCGTGCCATTCCAGCGAGGCGGTCCCTGGGAATATCCTTGTCAGATCCATCCCAGACAGCATACTCTAAGCATCTCCCATGAACTGTTCCACACTCTTGTCTTAGAATCTTTCTCTCCTACTGCCTCTATCATTTCCACTACTTCCTCACCTTTTATTAATATCAATCCCCCTCTGGTTCTCTGCATCCACACCTTGAATTGGTGGCCAGACTGTATTACATGCTGGATCTCACATTTCTTATGTACTAGGCTAAGGTTGAAGATAGTCATTGTCTTTTTGGGAGATTGTATTGCTCGGACTGTCTCCATCAATCACTAATGTTTCTACAGGGTTAAATAATGCTAGACTAGGGATCAGGTACCTTGCTGTTGGTGTTTTCACTGTGTGTAGGCTACTTTTGAGCTGCACGACGCTACGGATTCTGTGGGTTACCTGGGTGGATCTTTTGTCTGTGTACCTTGGAGTTTAGACTGTGTAGTGCATGAGGGCTGCTTGCCTAATCCACCCAACACTGTTCTAACTCTATTTGCTTTTACTTTTGAGGGTCGCCAGGAGGATACTCGATACTTGTGATCGAGAATCCTCATATTAACGTAATCAGGCCGCACAGACCCAAGGTCCACACTAGGCTAGGAGCTGCCTTGCTCCACCAGAATTCTGTACCTTTGCGCATCCCAGCTAGACTTTATTAACCCGGGTAGACATTAGCTGGATTAGATCATATACTCTTTTATGCATACCCATTATTTCTACACAAGCATTTTGAGGTCTAGGTTGCTGTAGAGAGACACAACCAGCATAGACCGGTTTTGTTAATAGGAGTACAACTTTTTCGTGGCGAGCATTATTACTGTTGCACCGCTTATAATATTCTTGTGTCCAATAACATTATAGGTCCAGCCTTTTTGTGTATTTAGCCTACACGTGCATTGTCCTGCCTCCTGCTATTTTGTGGTTCCATTTCCGATACGTTCTTCTTCGTAGCATCCAACATTATTCAGAAGATTCCTTGTTCGGTGCTTGAGGACGTTACAACACTTTCTTTCATAAAGGAGTGACAGATATTATTGATTAAAGTAACGTTAAGTAAACCTTCTTCTTGTTTGCATTAGATCACTCTTGTGATTTAATTAAGTTCACTATCTTTTCCTTGTGTACCATAACTAAGCAACCATATGTTATAGGTAATAGGCTGTTTCAGAGAACATCAGCCTATAGTAGAAGCACATAGATACTGAGAGTTAAGATACCCCGCTATCGCAGATATAACTCTGGAGGGTATATGTGTTCTTTGTTCGACGGGATTATATATCAGGGGTTGGATCTAGCTTTTTTCGTTGTTGCATTTATGCCAGTCTAGTCCAATGTATAAGAGCCACTGATTTATACGAGACCCGATCGTAACAAATGGCGACCTAGCTCAGGATTTGGTGAACTGACATATAATTGCAGGTTATTGTGCAGATTTTGCTCACAGTTTAGGCAGTGAACATTTGTTGATTTTGTGAAATATTTTTTGAGGACATGCAAGAATTATTTTTTTAGCAAAGTAATATAGCACTGAAGCGATCTCCGAGAATTTTTTATTGTGAATATTGTGGTATAAGAGTTTGGGGTACTTCTTTTTTGTGTATCAAAGTGAAAAATCTTCAGTGAGCATCATGTCTTATAGCGGATCAGTGCAGGATGAGGACACAGTACGTGATGTAGAAGCTGAGGAGCAGCAGCATGGGCAGGTTGTTAACTTGGTGAACAGTGAGGAGGATGCAAGGAATTTTGTACAATGGCCTGTTACTTCCGACCGGTTGGTGGGTATGAATCGGTACGGTCTCCAGTGTTTAGCCGCAGCTATCGGTCATGTATGTACTAGTGGCATGACCAAGGATGACCTGATGACGTGTGTGCTGGGTGGGGTGACTGGCGTACAAGGTAGGGTGAGTGCTCAGAGCCCTTTGGCCGAGCCTCCCCTTCACTCGACTCCCAATCCTCCTATTGGAGTACCGACCCTGAGCACGCTTCCGCAGGTGGGTAGTGACTGGCAGGGTGGTTTGCCCCTGGGGGGATCACCGGGTATTTCTAACATCATTGCATCTCCTCCTCCTCCTCAAGGTTTGACCCCGGAGATGCTCTTTCAGCTCGAGATGGCAAAACATCAGAGTCAACAGCAGATAGAGCTAGCTAAGATAGAAGAGAGAAAAGAGCTGGCTAGGATGCAGCAACAGACGAGGGAAGCTGAGCTTAGGACTGAACTAGAATCTACAAGATACCGTGCCGACATGGATTTAGAGAAGTCTCGTGTTGAGATGACGGGACAGCGACTCGGTACTGGAAACCGTGCGCATGATCAGTCTCTGTCGCACCTTCTCAAACTGGTCCCTGTATTTGACGAGTCTGGTGTCACAGAGTTTTTCAATAGATTTGAGAAGAAGTGCCAGGAGCATCAGTGGCCTGAAGTTAAGTGGGCGGCCCTTGTGTCCTCTAGACTCGTAGGTAAGGGGCTCAAGGCTTACGATGCACTGCCTTTGGAGTCCTGCGTTGTTTATGAGGAGCTCAAGGAGGCTGTCCTGCGGGCATACGAGCTACAACCCGAGACATATAGGTTAAAGTTCCGGGGTGTGACTAAGGGGCGAGACAGTACCTTCTTGGAGCACGCCCGGGGCCTGTCCGATGCTATGGGAAACTGGCTCAGATCAGAGAAGACAACTACGTTTGATGAGATGAAACAGTTGATGCTTCTAGAGCAGTTTTATAAGTGTACGGGCGGCGACTTGACTTTAAACCTTAAAGAGAAGAACCCAAGAACTCTCGTAGAAGCAGCAGAGATGGCTGATCGTCGGTTGTCACTAATTCGGGGGTGCGGCTCTGCACAGAGAAACGATGTAGGCGTTAAGGAGCGTTACCCTCCCCCTCCCCGGAATATGGACACACATAAATTTAAAAGCAATGACACCAAGGCTGATCACAAACCTAGCACCACCCCGTTTAAGAAGGGTCAGGGGACTTTTACACCTCAGTATAAGTCCAAGGGGAAATTTGAGTGTTATCACTGTCACAAAGAGGGGCACATGGCAAAAGCTTGTCCGAGCAGATCTCCCACGGCGGCTGTGTCATTGGCTCGCAGCATTGGGGTGTTCCAGAAGTCTTCTGTGTTTGCTGGAGGCATAAGATCAGAGGATGGAGCACCGCCAGTGAAGAAGGATCCGGAAGGCTCGAACCCTGTCCGCGATGCCTTTTGCGACCATAGAGGGCATGGCTGCGTGAAGTTGGGGGGCAAGAAGCACGGGGTACAGCTTTTGCGTGACACAGGTGCCTCTCAGACACTCTTGAAGAATTTCACTGGTAGACCCATAAACGCGGCACGGGTAGTTGTGGTGCAGGGAGTTAATGCAACTAGGTCATACCCGCTTGTTAGAATGGAGCTTGAAGTTGACGGTGTGACTCGCGAACTGGATGTGGGAATCGTGGAGAAATTGCCTGTTGGGGGCGTCGACCTCCTCCTCGGTAATGACTTTGCGGTGCCTGCTTCTAAGGTTTCACCCTTAGTCGTTGCCGAGGAGCCGGCCGACGTGAGTGGGGAGGAACGGGAGTGGGTTGAGAAGTGTCAGGTGCAACCAATAGCGTGTGTTGTAACCAGATATCTCGCATCCAGGGAGTCACAGCCTAACCAACAGTCTTCAAATAAGCGGAGGAACGGTCACAAGAAGGAGCTGAAAGCTGATACGGTGGAGAGTCTAGTACCAGCAGCGCTTCTCGGGGACTCAGTATTAGCACCGTTATTTGAGTCTGGAGAAGCACCACCACCTGTCACTGAGAGTGTAGAGGCAGGGCTTAAAGAGACTCAGAGGCAGCAACGGCATACACGGAGAGAGCAACGGGATGCAAAGTTCGATGTTGGGGGAGGGCATGAGTTGTTTCGCAAACACTTAGACAGGCTAGCTCCCTCAGATATTCGCAAATTGCAGCTAGAAGACCCTGAGGTTCTAAAGTGTAGTGACGGTGCTGTTGAACTTGAGAGTAGAGAACGAATGTTGCGTAGTCTGGAGTTGGCTGGCCGCAATCTGGTAGGCTCTCAGGCCCTCATGAAGGACAGGTACGACCACAAGGTGAAACTCAGGGAGTTTCACGTGGGTCAGGTGTTGATACTACTCCCTCTTGTAGGTCACCCCTTAGCCGCAAAGTACGCTGGTCCTTATAGGGTAGCAGAGAAGCTCTCGGGCTTAGATTACCTGGTGGCCACTCCAGACAGGCGTAAGAGGAATCAGTTATGTCATGTCAACCTGATGAAGGAGTATGTGAGGCGCCCACCTGAGCCTCTCACTGTCCCCGTGATGACTTTCAGCAGTCAAGGTGGAGAAGGAGAACGGGACAGTCATGCGCAGGTGGATGACAACTGGGATTATCATGTTTCTGCAGATCAGTGGGCGGGAAACACGAGACAGGCGGCTCATGAGGCTTTGCAACACCTACCTGAGCAACAGCGTGTGGCTGTCGAGCGCCTATTTTGTTTACACCCTACTGTATTTGCGGAACACCCAGGCCTCACTACTAAGGAGGTGCACGACGTTGACGTCGGAGACCACCCACCCTTCAAATCAGTGCTTCCGGCCCTCCGGGCAGAGTTGGAGTATATGTTGCAACAGGGACTGATCGAGAAGGGGGCGGTAAAGTGGACATCTCCCGTAACGCTGCAACCTAAGCCGGATGGCAAGGTGCGCTTCTGTGTTGATTACCGCAGGCTAAACGGCTTGACTCCCACCAACCCATATCCTCTTCCCCGGGTCGATGACTGTGTAGACAAGATTGGCAGGGCCAAGTTCTTGACCAAGGTGGACCTGGTAAAAGGTTGCTGGCAGGTGCCTTTGTCTGAACGGGCGAAGGAGGTGTGTGGTTTTGTGGTGGATGGTGCTACATATCGTTGTAATGTCATGCCGTACAGTCTAAAGAACGCACCAGCGACCTTCCAAAGCTTGATGAACGAGTTAGTGGCTGACATTCCGAACTGTACCGTGTACCTGGACGACGTCATTATCTACGATGACGATTTCAAGAGCCACTGTGAACATGTAGAATCCCTATTTAAGAAATTAAGCGAGGCAAACTTGGTGGTCAACCTGGGAAAGTGTGATTTTGTGCGGGCTACCGTGCAGTATCTGGGGTTCATGGTGGGTTTGGGCCAGGTGTGCCCCCACAGAACAAGATATTGGCTATTAACCACTTCCCCAGGCCGTCCACCAAGAAGCAGATCATGAGGTTTTTGGGCATGATTGGTTACTACCGCCGCTTTATAAAGGGCTATTCTACTGTGCTGGCTCCTCTGACGGACCTATTGGCCAAAGATAGAAAGTTTAAGTGGGCGCCTGAGTGTGAGAGGGCTTTTTTGCTAGTAAAACACCTGTTGTGTACTCACCCAATCCTCAGGGCCCCGGACTTTAGCCGACCATTCAAGCTGGCAACTGATGCCAGTGGTGTGGGGGCTGGTGCCGTTCTGATGCAATCAGACGAAGATGGGCTGGAGCACCCAGTCAGTTTCTTCTCAAAAAAGTTCAACTCGGCGCAGAAGAACTATTCAGTAGTTGAGAAGGAACTGCTGGCGATTGTGCTAGCGCTCAGGCACTTTGAGGTGTATGTTCCAGCCTATGGACCAGTTGTGGTGATCTACACCGACCATCACCCCCTCAAGTTCCTGAATCAATTCCATAACCGGAGTATGAGGCTGACCAGGTGGTCATTAATGGTGCAGGAATACAACCTAGACATACGCCATATTGCCGGTTCTGAGAATGTGATTGCAGATTGCTTATCGAGGGTGAAAGACCTGGGGTAGATCATCACAAAGGTAGCCTCCTACTTTGGTTTGATTAGTATGTTTACGTCTGGTGCGTGTTGGCTCGCGTGTGTAGCCCAGCGTATTGGGTCGTAAAGTAGGAGTTGCTGTGTTGGTATAGAAGAAAAACTAGGCTTGCCCCTGTAGTGCAGCCGCCATAAACATATTAAAAATATAAAAATCCTATAAAAACTCTCTCTTTGATAGTAAATTTTTGTTTAAGTATGTTATAGCAGAAATTCTGAGTTGTACTCCTCTCAGAAGGCTGGGCTAGTGAAGCTCGCTCTTATGAGCATAACTATGTAATTTAATCTATTGTGTTGGGAAGGGTTGTTAATTTTTATAATGTGTTATTTTGAAGAGAACTGTGCTTTACATTTCATTGTCGCTGGGTGGCTAGGAGTGGCGAATTTTGTATGGGTTCTGCGCGTCAGATTTAGAGCTCATAGTTGGAGCCTCTTAAAAATCTTGGGTGGGGTGTGACGCTCACCGCTACCCCCAGAACCGCATGGCTTACTCGCTAGGGCTTGCCAGGGCAGAGAATGTAGCTACAGTCTACCTATCATTGTGTACTTTCCTTCTCGAGAAAGCTTGTGTTGCAGACAGTTCAGAACTGTTCTTTATTTTCGTCTGTCACAATCCTTTCTATTTTATTAGTCAATTGAAAATATTGTGTTAAGTAGTTGAATGATGGGAGGGCGAGCGGGAGAGATGGAGAGACCGGGGGGTGTGACTTGGTGGTGAGTGTGGCGCGTGGCTGGCCCCCTTACATAGAAGCCTCGCGGGATTTGTTGCCTCCTGCCTAACACTGCCTACTAGGCGGCTGCTTACTGGGCGACTGTCGCGCGCCCTCGTGCCATTCCTGCGAACTGGGACTCCAGCGAGGCGGTCCCTGGGAATATCCTTGTCAGATCCGTCCCAGACAGCATACTCTAAGCATCTCCCATGAACAGTTCCACACTCTTGTCTTAGAATCTTTCTCTCCTACTGCCTCTATCATTTCCACTACTTCCTCACCTTTTATTAATATCAATCCCCCTCTGGTTCTCTGCATCCACACCTTGAATTGGTGGCCAGACTGTATTACATGCTGGATCTCACATTTCTTATGTACTAGGCTAAGGTTGAAGATAGTCATTGTCTTTTTGGGAGATTGTATTGCTCGGACTGGCTCCATCAATCACTAATGTTTCTACAGGGTTAAATAATGCTAGACTAGGGATCAGGTACCTTGCTGTTGGTGTTTTCACTGTGTGTAGGCTACTTTTGAGCTGCACGACACTACGGATTCTGTGGGTTACCTGAGTGGATCTTTTGTCTGTGTACCTTGGAGTTTAGACTGTGTAGTGCGTGAGGGCTGCTTGCCTAATCCACCCAACACTGTTCTAACTCTATTTGCTTTTACTTTTGAGGGTCGCCAGGAGGATACTCGATACTCGTGTTCGAGAATCCTCAAGAGAGCACCCCTTCATATTAACGTAATCAGGCCGCACAGACCCAAGGTCCACACTAGGCTAGGAGCTGCCTTGCTCCACCAGAATTCTGTACCTTTGCGCATCCGAGCTAGACTTTATTAACCCGGGTAGACATTAACTGGATTAGATCATATACTCTTTTATGCATACCCATTATTTCTACACAAGCATTTTGAGGTCTAGGTTGCTGTAGAGAGACACAACCAGCATAGACCGGTTTTGTTAATAGGAGTACTACTTTTTCGTGGCGAGCATTATTCCTGTTGCACCGCTTATAATATTCTTGTGTCCAATAACATTATAGGTCCAGCCTTTTTGTGTATTTAGCCTACACGTGCATTGTCCTGCCTCCTGCTATTTTGTGGTTCCATTTCCGATACGTTCTTCTTAGTAGCATCCGACATTATTCAGAAGATTCCTTGTTCGGTGCTTGAAGACTTTACAACACTTTCTTTCATAAAGGAGTGACAGATATTATTGATTAATGTAACGTTAAGTAAACCTTCTTCTTGTTTGCATTAGATCACTCTTGTGATTTAATTAAGTTCACTATCTTTTCCTTGTGTACCATAACTAAGCAACCATAATTTATGTTATAGGTAATAGGCTGTTTCAGAGAACATCAGCCTATAGTAGAAGCACATAGATACTGAGAGTTAAGATACCCCGCTATCGCAGATATAACTCTGGAGGGTATATGTGTTCTTTGTTCGACGGGATTATATATCAGGGGTTGGATCTAGCGTTTCCGTTGTTGCATTTATGCCAGTCTAGTCCAATGTATAAGAGCCACTGATTTATACGAGACCCGATCGTAACATATTATAATGGGATTGTGACTGTCAGTCAGATTATATTAGTGTGTGTTAAGTGTGTTCGGTGTAAACACTTACGTTATGTTGGTTAGTGAGATATGTGATTGGGAATTAACGTTAACGCTACTATTATGTACTTAACTATTTGATTGGGAATTAACGATAACGCTACTATTATGTACTTAACTATTTGATTGGGAATTAACGTTAACGCTACTATTATGTACTTAACTATTTGATTAGGAATTAACGTTAACGCTATTATTATGTACTTAACTATTTTAGTTGACTAACTTGTGGACTAAAGCAACTCTTTAAGTAGTTGGGTTATGATGAAAGTAATACTATTGTTTTATATTAATACTTACGAGTTCTTTCATTTTCTTTTAATTAAGCTTACATTGCTTAACGGTGCTTAGTACGGTGATGCTATTGTCTCGTATTAGTAATATCGCCTTAGACTAACATGGCTGTTTTAATGTTACTTCTAGTGATTTCCTAAGCTGAAGAAAATTAGTTTAGCTTCAAAATATTATTTTTGCTTTTCATATTATTTGAGTGAGACCTGAATCGAATCTATGAAGCGATCCTGTAACTTAATTTACTCATAATCAAACCTCAATGTTACGTGGTTAAGAAATACATTTAACTAATTATTAAATATATATCTAACTTTTTATGTGACTTTGATATTAATCCTGATGATAATAATAATATAATACTATTAACGTAAGACAAGAACCAAGAATAATTACATTAAATATAAATAAAAGGACATATAAGAAAACTATTTATTAATTTCAAAAAAGGGTAAGAGACAGAAATATTCTTACCTCAATATTTATCTTTCAAGACTTTTTATAGAATTAATAGTCCTTCTTTAGATATAACTTATTCGGTTCATAACCATAGCCTACTAAGCTTCGGTTAAATAATAATTCTTTATAAATACTACATGACTTTAATTAGTTTCAGTATTTTTCATAATTAAAGAGTATCAGTCAATAAAGGATACCAAGTCCTAAGATCCAAAAGGAAAGGAAGCAACAACAGGAAATAATATTATTAGATTTTACTTTTGTTTTGCCTTCAGCTGACTGATACCTTAATATATATCTCTGTGCTATCTAGATTCATCAAGTTAACCACTTGAGGATCAAGATACGTAACAGAAGAGTGGCGACCTCGCCAGGATTCGTTTCATACAGATTCACTCAGTTTCATTACCGTTTCACTACTTAAAAATCAAATATTAATCATGCCTCATCTAATTAATGACGAAGATGCTCGAGTTTTCATAGAATCAGAACCCACAGCCCCTGATATTGACTGTCTGTCAAAATCCGAACTGAAAGTGCTTGCCTCGCATCTCCAGTTAACTGTCTCAAACATGTCCAAAGTAGAGGTGGCTCAGACCATAAAAACCCACCTGTTCCCTGTAGAAGGCGGGGAGGGAGACAGAGTAGTTGGTGGAATCCCGAGTAAACCTAGCCAACTTGATATACAATTGCCACCTGGTTTGACCGGTCATCAAATATTCGAACTAGAACAAGCCAAACTAAAAATAGAACTAGCCAGAATAAATACCGAAGAAGCCAGCATAAAAGCCAAAGCAAATACCGAACAAGCCAGAATAAATGCCGAAGCAAATATCGAAGAAGCCAGAATAAAGACCGAACATTATCAATATCAATATCAAATAGCTCAACTAAATGTCAATACAAATAATGCTCCCGTAATTGCTCCCCCTCTGGGATTGACTATGACCAGTGTCATTCCACCTTTCACTGAGGATAATGTGCAGGATTTCTTTGTTTTGTTTGAGGAAGTTGCGGGAGGTATGAAGTGGACAAGAGATCAATGGCCTTTTATGTTACAAACCGTTTTGACAGGGCAGGCTCGAGCCACGTATTTGTCAGAAGTAGCAGAGGTTAGGCAGGATTATGACAATCTCAAAGAAGCTATCCTAAAAACCTATCAATTGCAGCCTGAGGCTTACAGGCAATGTTTCCGTAAAAACCAGAAGAAAGTAGAAGAAACCCATAAGGTATTTGCCAGGACCATGACTAAAACTTTCAATCATTGGGTCAAGAGTAAGAAAGTCACAAGCTACAACGATCTGAAGGAGTTGGTCCTGTTAGAAAATTTCCTATGGAAAATTGATTCTTCTGTATCCTATCATTTAAAGGGGAAAAAGGTAGATTGTCTTGCCGACGCCGCTGACATGGCTGACATATACAGTACGTGCTCAACAAAAAATGTCGTGGAAAGAAGCCCTACGATAATTCTAGTTCTAATTTTAAGTATCCCAATCACAAATCTGACAGACCCAGTCACAAGCCTATAACGTCTTCCCCAGCTAGCCAAAATAGAATTGTTCCCCCAACTAAAAATGCGACTCAGGGCAATGGTAACAGAGGTGGGGCCCAAATTAATAGTAATGCTCAAAGAGGGAACGTTCCCGTATCCCCTAAAGTATGTACTTTTTGTGGCAAGAGAGGCCACCTAGCTTATCAGTGCTGGGCCAAGGAGAGAACAGAGAGATCGGGGCAGACAGTTGCCACCGTATCTCAAACTCCATATGTTCCCTTAATGCAGGACTCCCGACAGAAGGAGTACCTAGCACCAAAAGTTCCTTTAATGCAGGACTCTCGACAGAAGGAGTACCTAGCAGCTAACGTAAATCATCTAGACAGGGGTGTAGTAGCATGCGTGGTGCAACCCACTATGGTTAAGCCAATAATAATTTCACCATCAGTGCAGGACAGTTACCGTCCCTTTATTTCATCTGGCAACGTGAGGTTAAATGGTTGCATGCATGAGGTAAACATTCTGAGAGACACAGGTTCTACTAGCACCCTCATGGTGAATCCTTACACTGAGTGCCCACCTGGCGAACCAGTTGTAATGAGAGGTGCTGGAGGCCAATTTTATGCACACTTGGTAAAAGGCGAAATTGAATGTGAGTTACTACAGGGTGAGGCCACCATAGCTTGGTGTAGGTCCCAAGATATCCCTGTGCCTGGGGTAATACTCCTTTTGGGGAATGATGTAGCAGGTGAGAAGGTCCGACCAGACCCCATTTTGTCACTCTCCCCTGTTAACGAGCCACTAACCGGTGAGCTCGAAAAGGAGATGCCAACAGTTTTCCCTGTGTGTGCTGTCACACGTTCAATGTCTCAAGTAGCAGTTCCCTCACACAGAAATGTACCGAATGTAAGAGTTGATGAAAGGGATGATGAGAGTGTGAATGACGCTCCAACTCTGCCTGATGATGTGACTGAGGTGGATTTATCTGACACCTTTATGGCTCATCTTGACCCTAATGATGACCATGAAACCCCTCCAAATTGTCCTAGTGGCCTGGTAGAGCTACAGAGAGATGATAGTGAATGCAAGGAGTTAGCTGCCAGGTCCGTGAGTGAAGAGGAATGTGAGAAGGAGGGTGGTGAATGTTTCTACCTCAAAGGAGGAGTATTGTGGCGTAGATGGAGACAGCCACACAGACCAATCGATGATGGGGCCTGGGACGTCCATCAAGTAGTAGTCACCAAACCTTGTCGTAGAGATATCTTGGAAATGGCACATTGTATACCATTGGCAGGACACCTAGGTGTGAGAAAAACTCTAGACAGAATCAGAGCCCACTTTCACTTGCCAGGAATGCATGCAGATGTAGTGGAGTTTTGTAGAGTGTGTCACACTTGCCAGATGACAGGAAAACCCAATCAGAAGGTGCCTGTACATCCTCTGGTGCCCTTGCCCGTTTTCGAGAATCCTTTTACTCGGGTGGTAGTGGACATTGTAGGCCCATTGCCTAAGACTTCCCAAGGTAACATTTATTTATTAACTATCATGGACATGTCAACTCACTACCCAGAGGCTATACCCTTAAGGACTACCTCTGCTCCAACTGTCATCAAGGAACTGCTCAAATTCTTCACCAGAATGGGTTTCCCCCATGAGGTGCAAAGTGATCATGGAACTAATTTTACCTCTAACATTTTTCAGCATTCCCTGAAGGAGTTGGGTATCGAGCATGTTAAGTCTAGCACCTACCACCCAGAGAGTCAAGGGGTTCTCGAACGATATCATCAGACATTAAAAGGAATGTTGCGTAAGTATTGTACAGAGACCGGAGTTGAGTGGGATAAGGGGGTACCTTTTCTTTTATTTGCTACTTGTGAGGTTCCAACTGAATCCCTGGGTTTTTCCTCTAATGAGCTAGTTTTCGGTCACCAGGTAAGAGGTCCTTTGCAACTATTGCAGGATAGCCTAGTTGGCCAGGAGGGGAACCAAAACCTCCTCAAGTATGTTTCAGATTTCAAAACCCGGCTGAGATCCTCATGTGAGTTTGCCGCTCAAAACTTGACAGTGGCTAAAAGCTCCATGAAGAACTGGTATGACAGAAAAGCCTGTGAGAGGGAGTTTCAGCCCGGTGATGAGGTTTTGGTCCTGCTCCACCTTTTTGGCCAACCTTTATCTGCCAAGTTCAGGGGCCCATATAAGATCATTCAGAGGGTGAGCATTACCGATTATCTAGTAACTACCCCAGACAGGAGAAAGCCCACGCAAGTATTCCATATAAATATGTTGAAACCCTACCATAGGTCCCCTGATTCCTCTCCTCCAGATTCTCCCACTGTGGCAGTGAATGTCAGGACCTGTGGATAGCCTGATGCGGACGAAGTCTTCAGTTCTCTTCCTGACCCGCAACAGACTGTTCCAGAGCCTGAAGGTATCCATGCAGACTTTGACTTGTCATGTAGCCTATCCAACTTTCAATATAACTCAGTAGCTTGGGGGGAATTACCATCTAAACTATGTCATCTTCCCTCTGATCAAGCGAACCAACTAATCTCTGTTTTATCTCAGTCTCCCAGTGTGTTCCGTGATACTCCAGGGCTCACTTCTTTGGCCTTGCACGACATCGACGTAGGGGATGCAACTCCCATAAAACTATTCCCCTACCGTGTCTCGCCACAACGCAGGAGTATACTGCAGGTCGAGCTTGACTTCATGTTTTCAAACCAGCTGATCACAAGGGCCTTAAGCCAGTGGAGTAGTCTGGTCATACTTGTGCCAAAGCCAGACGGGAGCCATAGGTTATGTATGGACTATAGGCAAGTTAATGCTGTCACAAAGAACGATACCTACCCCCTGCCACGGATCAAAGATTACATTTACCGGGTTGGCCTCATACAGCAGTAAGATAAACTTAATGAGAGGATTTTGGTAATTAGCTCTCCCTTGTAGCGAGGTAAATATCATGCTTTTGTAGTGCGCTTTCAAGCCTTCAGCTGTGAGATGCCTTGCAGTTCAAATAGCGCTCCAGCTACGTTCCGGCTATGTTCTGATGTGGTACCTGGAGACGTTGTCTAATTTGGGTGATATCCTTATTATATCCTCATTATAATCTTGCTGTTGCCAATTTGGTGGTGAATCTATTTATGTATTATGTTTAATATTATGTACTATACTCCTTAAACTCTTTTCTAGGGGGGAGGTCTGACATACGGAGCCCTGTATCTTTATTTTAGAGTTAGAATTAAGAGTTGAAGGAGTGCCAAACTACCCAGGCGACGAAGCAGACCAGCGAGCGAACCTGCGAGTGGGAAACCAGCTCGTCCGCATACCAGCAAACAAGCCTTCACACCTGCGTATGTCATAGGGGACCCTGCAATCTACTTCGATGACCTGACGCTATGACGTATGATCAACGCCAGGAGACCCAATTGGACCACGCACCTGCTACGCAACTCGAGGAGCTGTGATAGGGGCGCGCACCATCACTCGCCTCCTGATTCGTTCCTACACCATCATTGTTTAGTATATAAGACCCGAGTAGTGGGCATTCAAATCAGTCTCATTTAGAGTTGGGGAAGGTGAACTTGCAGCTGGAGGAAGACGGGGTGAAGTATTATAATGGGATTGTGACTGTCAGTCAGATTATATAAGTGTGTGTTAAGTGCGTTCGGTGTAAACACTTACGTTATGTTGGTTAGTGATATATGTGATTGGGAATTAACGTTAACGCTACTATTATGTACTTAACTATTTGATTGGGAATTAACGTTAACACTACTATTATGTACTTAACTATTTGATTGGGAATTAACGTTAACGCTACTATTATGTACTTAACTATTTGATCGGGAATTAACGTTAACGCTACTATTATGTACTTAGCTATTTTAGTTGACTAACTTGTGGAGTAAAGCAACTCTTTAAGTAGTTGGGTTATGATGAAAGTAATACTATTGTATTATATTAACCCGTCCAGCCCCGGCTAGTTTTGTAATGTTTGTTCACCAGAACCCGGCCGGTTTTCAAAAAATGGTTTTATTCCAGAAACAATAGCGAATGGGTTAGGAATGAAGGAAAAACCACGAAAACCCGCTCAAAAAGATTAAAGAATGGTCCTACAGAGCCCCCGAAAACGTATTTTACAAGAGTAAAAAATTGAAGGCAATTACCCCAAAAAAACAGGTTATTGCGCGCTCACGTGCACGCACATGGACTTTGAGAGTTTTCAACCATCGGCACGGTTGCGTGGGATACGTACACAGTTCCCATACAAATCTGAGCCCTCTTGAGTGGCTACACCTGAGGTTACGGTCGGCGCAATTTGGGTGACGCGCCAGGCGCGTCTCTGGGGCTGTGCGTTACATACATCGCCGACGCGTCAGGCGCGTCTCTGGGGCTGTGCGTTACATACATCGCCGACGCGTCAGGCGCGTCTCTGGGGCTGTACGGGTTAATACTTACGAGTTCTTTCATTTTCTTTTAATAAAGCTTACATTGCTTAACGGTCCTTAGTACGGTGATACTATTGTCTCTTATTAGTAATATCGCCTTAGACTAACATTGATGTTTAATGTTACTTCTATTGATTTCCTAAGCTGAATAAAATTCGTTTAGCTTCAAAATATTATTTTTGCTTTTCATATTATTTGAGTGAGACCTGAATCGAATCTATGAAGCGATCCTGTAACTTAATTTACTCATAATTCAAACCTCAATGTTACGTGGTTAAGAAATACATTTAACTAATTATTAAATATATATATCTAACTTTTTATGTGACTTTGATATTAATCCTGATGATGATAATAATATAATACTATTAACGTAAGACAAGAACCAAGAATAATTACATTAAATATAAATAAAAGGACATATAAGAAAACTATTTATTAATTTCAAAAAAGGGTAAGAGACAGAAATATTCTTACCTCAATATTTATCTTTCAAGACTTTTTATAGAATTAATAGTCCTTCTTTAGATATAACTTATTCGGTTCATAACCATAGCCTACTAAGCTTCGGTTAAATAATAATTCTTTTTAAATACTACATGACTTTAATTAGTTTCAGTATTTTTCATAATTAAAGAGTATCAGTCAATAAAGGATACCAAGTCCTAAGATCCAAAAGGAAAGGAAGCAACAACAGGAAATAATTGTATTAGATTTTACTTTTGTTTTGACTTCAGCTGACTGATACCTTAATATATATCTCTATGCTATCTAGATTCATCAAGTTAACCACTTGAGGATCAAGATACGTAACAATATATATATATATATTATATATATATATATATATATTATATACTGTATATATATATATATACTGGTATATATAATATATATATATATATATATATATATATATATATATATAAACTGTATATATATTATATATATATATATAAATATATATAAATATACATATAAAACATACATCAATGTCACATAAATAATAACTTAAATTGTTGGGTGACCATGATAAAGTGAGAGATGATGGAAGCATAAGAAATGTTTTTTCAAAATGTAATATAACTGAAATTAAACAAAAAAAGAAATATATATATATATATATATATATATATATATATAATATTATATATGTATAGATATATATATATACGGTATTATATATATATATATATATATATATATATATAATATATATATATATATATATGTATATATATAATATACTGTAGGCCTATATATATTTACATATATATATATATATATATATATATATATATGTATTTTTATGTATGTTTTTTTTACTCCCAAACAGCTTACCGACCAACACAAGAAATCCCTGAACATGATGGAAGAGATGAACGCGGATGGCTACCAACCGAAAAACTTCCTCCAGTCGGAAATCAGGAGCTTCACTGAGTGTCTTGAATGGAAGATGTTGAAGATGAACGCCGAGGTGGTGGAGTCATTCATGCTCAAGCTAAACCAACTGGCATTTGACTGCAGCAGGAAGCCCTCAACTCAAGTTGAGGCAGCAGCTCCAGCCACAAACCCAGGCGTGACGGGGGTTATTGCAACTCCCGCAGTATTGAGACAGGCGGACCCACCAGTGGCTAGAGTGTCGACGACCAACACTTACTTTGCACCACTCAATTTCCTGTCTGTCCAATACCAAATGCCAGTTGGGTATCAACCAGACGACATGTGGGCAATGACTCCACTGCTGGCTCACACCCTTCCTCACCTGCTACAAGGAGCGGCTCCTCCTCTCAATCTTCAGGGACAGCCTCCTCTTATCCCTATCCCAGGTCCGTCGCATGTGCATCAACAGCTCTACCAACTGCCATACCAACCAAGGCAAGCGGTACGGCAGCCGCACCAACAGCCGGTGATGTCAGTGGCACAACCTACACCGTCTGCAACCCCACCCGTCACACCTGTGGGATTCCCATGTTCGTCACCAGGGGTACCATACAACAGCACCAACAACAACAATGGACACCCTGCTGCGAACCCCTGGCCCGCCAACAAACACGCTCGCCCACATTTATTGAATCAAATGCAATACTTTTAATAAAGAATTTTAGTAAAAAATTGCAAATTTCTATTATTTCCCCGTCTTCCTTTTTTCATTGTAATTAAAATAAATTTTCAAATAAGTAAGGTTATTCAGTTTCACTTAATCATAATTGTTGTTCTAGTACAGTGTACAGTATATGTAACAACACAAACAAATATAATTTATGCTGTTTTTATTTGTTTGGTTTTGATTGACTATATACCGGTATATCTTAAAATAAAAATAAAACATTTATTGAAAGTCATTCATAGTTTTGTGTACATTGAGTCAGTAAACACATATGTCAAAGAATAACATTATTGTAATTTATTAATTATTTTATGTACAATATAATTATATATATATATATATAAATTTAACCAAGAAATTCAGTGTTATTTATTTTTTATAAACAGAAAAAAAAACAATAAAAAATGGTTTGTCAATGACATTTTATTCTTGTTATTGAAAACAATAAACAAAATATTGTTTTTTGTCTTATAGTAAATTAAGACATTGAAACCAAAACAGACATAATATCATCATGTCAAGGCTTTACAATGTTAACCATCTATAATAACAAGGTTCAGGAAAGAAAATAATTATAGGTTACGCATCACATTTCTTGCATACTTCTTGAATATGAGATATTATTAATACATCAGTAAACCTATCACTGGAGTGCAAACATAAATACTCGCAAAGATACTCAGTGACCAATTTTGATGATAATTTTTATTTTATTAATTTCACCACAACACCAAACACCCCCAATGCAATTAATTAAAGTATATATGATCCACCGGGATTCGAACCTGGGTTATCACACACAGATATTTGCCACCTTAACCATTACACCACCAGGACGGTTAAAGGTTTATGCACTAAAAGGTATGAGTTATTTACAGGCATGTTTTGATGTTTTGTTTTGTGATAATTGAGGACACAGTCACTGTAGTAAAAATATAGGCCAAACCTCGGATTAGGCACCTGGAAGTCGTTATACTGGAATGCCCCGGGTAGAGATTTCCTGGGGATTAAAAGTTAAGTACGTGTTTCAAGCCGGATATAAGATTTCCTTGTCTCCCATTCTCAATATATATTTGGTCTCATTCGTCAATCTGTTTAATTCTTTAAGTTTCGTCTTCATAACTTGTCATTGATTTACTTCTTAATCAAATGTTCAGGCAATTATTAGCAACCGCTTAATAGGTTTATTGAAGCACACAACAATATCAACCAGCAAACAATATTAAACAAAGCAAGTAAATTAATTTACACAGTTAATGTACATATTACGAGAGGTACATATCGATACATTCATATTAAATGCAATGATATTAGTTAGCCACTGCAATTTTAGCATGTTTATGCTGTAAGAAAAGGTGAATCATATATAAGGTGGAAGGCACTTTAGTAAAAGGCATTCCTGGATTTACCCACCTATGGCTATCTCCCGAAATTAAATTTGTAAATATTCCTAGATTATGTCATTTCTTGTGATTGTCCTAAGCATGAACAATATAACCTTGTGTACCATCGTCATGTTCAAAAGTTTATCCAATGTAGATTTGTTTATTTTATTTTTTATTTGTTTTGGTCCATTATAAACATTTTTCAAATGTCGGGTTTGTAGTAAACTATACGGACAATGTAAGTGCCACTAAAACTATACGGACAATGTAAGTACCACTATAAATGGACATCAAATCCAATGTATGGCATCTTTACATGAAATGTGCATAAAACAAAATATATACTTACAAAACATATAACACATTCCAGTCAACTTGTAAAACCTACTAATAGGACTAGGTACAGTTGACTCGATTAATTCACGGAGACAGATAGATATGTATATATTGAGAGAGATATTTGATCTGGCAATAACTACATCGCTTGGGAACAACAGCAGTTATTGTATCGACTTGTTTGATGTAATTTACCTTTCTTGGTGCATGAAGTATCCTTGTGTTATTATCTGTGCATAATAATAAACATAGTGAAGTGAGTGAACGTAAAGTGAGTGAATTAATGTTTTTTATACAAATACCTACGATAACAAGAATCATGGGAGAAACATTGAGAGCAGGGGGTGAGAAGGGTGGGACACTGGGGGAGGCAGTGACGGAGCTAGTGGGGAGTGAGAGGTGAGAGAAAGGGATGGTATGGGGGAGGGGTTGGCGTGTGTGGCGGAGGTAGGGAGGGGGCGGTAGAGGAGTAAAGGGAGGGGAAGCGGGGGAAGGCAGGGATAAAGAGTAAGAAGGGTAGACAATGTGTGTATGGTGGGGTAGAAGGCAAGTCCGGAAATGGTAACAGGCTGGGACAAGTAATACGAACAGGGTAATTAATACTATATGAGCATTGCCCAATCAAGTTCTGAGTATTTAATTTCAAGTAGAGGTTCAGTTATGGTGAAACATACATTATTTGTTGGCATTAAAACAAGACATTCACTGTTCTTGTTAAACACGTTTATCATATATATTGTAACGTCAATTTCACTTATTACAATACTGTAGATAATGTTCCGAGGTCATGTTTATCGTCGATTTTGTTTAAAGGGTACTTCACACAGTCAGGAATGCGAGCTAGAATCACTAGGAGTAATGACTCCTGTTGATTCCTCGGAATACCCTCTTCTATGGTAAGGATGAACTGTATGCCCAGGATGGAGTACATCTCTCTCGACTAGGAGTTTCGACCTTGGCCAGCTCACTCGACAAGTTTGTTGCGGGGTTTTATTACTAAACCATAGGTGTGTAAGTAAAATAGAATCCCAGCCACATGAAATTGATAGTAATAACGACCATTCTGATAGCGTAGATTTTCCGTCTAGGTCTAGTAGTTCAACAGGTAAAAATAAATTAGTTAAAAACAATAGAAAAATAGTTGCAAATACAAGTAATAGGTTGAGGGTTCTTTATACAAATTGTAGGAGTTTATGTAACAAAATGAACGAACTTAGAGCACTCGTTAGCACAGAAAATATAGACATAATAGCGCTAACTGAAACGTGGATTAATACAGAATCTAGGCATTTTTTAGCAGAATTTGATATTCCAGGATATAGTTTGTTTAAATATGACCGAACAAGTAGGAGGGGCGGGGGTATAGCAGTGTTTGTCAGGAGTACATTAAAAAGCTGTATTAAATCAGGTATTAGACTAAATAATGATAATGAAAGTGTTTGGGTAGAGGTTAACGAAGGTAGTGAGACCATAGTTATTGGAGTTATATATAGACCGCCTAATATGAGTAGAAATGGCGGAACATCGTTATGGGAGGAAATTAAAATAGCATCAAGGTTTAGCAATGTGTGCATTATGGGGGATTTTAATTTTCCGAACATTGATTGGCAGCACCAAATAGGCGACTCCGATTCAGTAGAGTTTATTGAGGTAGTACAAGATAGTTTTTTATTTCAATTCATAGATACGCCGACTAGAGGTATTAATATTCTTGATTTAGTTTTCAGTAACAATGAACATATGATAAATAATGTAGAGATTGGTGACCACCTAGGAAATAGCGATCATAAATCGATTTATTTTAATATACAATGGACAGGGAATGCTAAAGAGAATACGACACTTATCCCAGATTTCAGAAAAGCCGATTATGGTGGGCTAAGAAGAGACTTAACGGTGGACCCTATTGTTAAGCAATTAAGTCAGGATATGCCAGAGTTAAACTTGCCACCTACATATAACCAGTTTATTGCTTCACTCCACAATGCTCAAAATAAATATATCCCTAAAAGAAGATTTAGATCGACGCAGAACCAACCAAAATGGATGACTAATAAGCTAATAGATCTTAGAGGAAAAAAGAAAGGAATATATAGAAAAATAAAGAAACGCGAAAATAATTTACATATATACTATCAGACTCTATCAAGACAGGTCAAAAAGTAAATCAGGAAAGCAAAAAGAAATTATGAAATAAGGATAGCCAGTGACTCAAAAAATAACCCTAAAGCTTTTTACCAACTATATACCGTAAATCTAAAGTTAGAGATGTAATAGGCCCCCTAAAAACTTCAATAGGAGAAATAACAGAACATTATTTAGAAATGTGCAGTACATTAAATAGTCAGTTTCTTTCCGTTTTCACTAATGCAAATTTGGCACAGATTCCAGAAGTCAATATGGTATATAGTGATAGTATAAACAATATGTTAAGTACAGTTAGTATAAGTAGAAATGATGTGCTTAAGGAAATTGACAGACTGAAACTTCAAAATCGCCTGGTCCTGACGAGGTATATGCTAGAGTATTAAAAGAATGCAGAGATGAGTTAAGTAGCCCATTAGCATTTTTATTTAACAAGTCATTAAAAACAGGTTTAGTTCCAGAAGCTTGGAAGCTTGCAAATGTAGTTCAGATCTTCAAAAAAGGTGATAAATCGATAGCATCCAATTACCGTCTTAGTCTCACATCAATCATAGGAAAGTTGCTAGAGTCTATTATTGCTAGGAAAATTAGAAACCACTTAGTAAAATTTAACTTAATAAATTCTTCTCAGCATGGATTCACTCAGGGACGTTCTTGCCTTACTAATTTGCTTAGCTTTTTCTCAGAGGTATATGAAGTAGTAGATAGTGACAAGTCATATGATTTTATATATTAAGATTTCAGACAGAGTCCCTCATGAGAGATTGATGAGAAAGGTTGAGGCACATGGAATAGGAGGGTCGTTGTTGGGATGGATTAGGTCATGGCTAATTGGTAGGAAGCAGAGAGTCAGCATAAATGGTACCAAGTCAGAGTGGGGATCAGTCAAAAGTGGTGTCTCCCATGGATCTGTATTAGGTCCCCTGTTGTTTCTTATATACATAAATGACCTAGATTTAGGTATAACTAGTAGGATAAGTAAATTCGCAGACGATACTAAAATGGGGAGATCAATTGATTCAGATAGCGATATAAAGTGCCTCCAAAGGGATCTAGATACCTTACATGAATGGTCAGTAAATTGGCAGATGAAGTTTAACATTGACAAATGCAAGGTATTAAAGATAGGGAAGATGCAAACAAATGTTAAATATAACCTAGCTAATTTAGAATTAGAAAATTCAGACTGCGAGAGAGATCTAGGTGTATTTGTTAGCAATGATTTGAAGCCTAG